>VXBA01003015.1:346559-419225 GCA_013399895.1 Serilophus lunatus | reverse complement strand
CTTCCCCCTCCCACAACAAAGGCGAATCCCCAAATCCCAGCTCCTTCCTGCCAAGGACACGTGCACCTGCACAGCAGCTGATGCCAGCATCCAGAGCAGAGCCAAGCACAACAAACGGGCTAAAGAGCCCTCACTGCAAAGAGACCAGCTTACAAAAACAACTGTATTTCACCCAAACTCTATTAAACTGTCCTGGGTTATTGCTTCGTTTCCTTTCCCACCACTGAGGATCAAATGAGATTTTTGTGGCTACACAGAGATGCTCACACATCTCTAACTTCAGCTGCCCCCTCTGTGCTCTCTGCAGGGTGAAACTCACTGTGGAGTGTCACAGCTTTGCATACAAACAACCTCCCCTCAAAGATGACTTTTTCACATTAGGAAAAATACAACTGCCATATTCCTGCACACAGTTATGCAGCGGGGTGCCCAAACCCTTTGCAAGAGCCCAGAGAGTCCTGCCTGCTGCGGTCTCCTTGCAAAGCCTGAACAATAGGGTCACACAAGCTTCAATGCCAAAAGGCACTAGTGTACCAACCTGCACAGCCCTGCCATGTCCTGATACTCTTCACCTCCACAAACTCCAATGTCATTCCTTTTGCAGCTATTAACAAGGCATTAACTAAGGAAGAGCGAACTGCTTCCTTCCCTTTCCCCGTGACTGTCCCTCTCATTTTACCTTCAGCCTTCTGGGTTTTCCTCTGGTAGACTTTGAAAGCTAGCTGCAAACTAGGATCCTTGTTTACAAGCCAGAGGATTTAAAAGCTACACAGAAGATTCAGGGCATGGCTTCCATTAATTTCACCGAGTTTTACACATCTAAGCCTCAGCCATCAGTTTCTAAAAAAAAAGAGGCTTGCTCCAAGGCAAAAATAGCCAAGAAAAATGAACTTTGCTTCCAGAGGCTTTTTGAAATAGAAGTATCTGAAATGTAACGATTCTTGCAGGCACTCAGCAGGCTTTGCAAACAGATAAGGGCGTATGGAAAGTAAAATCACAAAAATTTCCACTGCCTGTCTTGTCTCACAGTACCTGCATGCGTACACACACACACACACACACACACACACACACACACACACACACACACAGACACTCTCCAACTCAGCCATCAGCAGTGTCTGGAGAGGAAACACAGAGGAAAAAGTCCAAGAAGTTTAATGAACTGTCACAGCTTAACAAACTAATCCCTGCTTATGCTCACCTCATCCCCAGTGAGAGGCTGGGGGAAAAAAAAATGCACAGCATAAGGCAGCTATCTCTTATCTGCTCCGTTGCTCTGCAAGGGCAGAGGATTGGGCAGAGGCTCCTGGGTCATGGCGAGGCATCACTTGCTCCTCCACAAGACACAACCCGAGCTAAGCACATACCTTGCAATAATTTCCCATGCAAAGCGTGCATCTGTTTTTCACAAATACTTCAGTAAGAGGTAAGAAATGTGCATGGGAGCAGTATGGCTTAGGAAATACTCATGGAAAGATGGCTTTGAACTAAGACATGAGCATGCATTGGGAGCAGAAAGACAGTCCCCAGTGCTACTCATTCATGGCGCTGGACTTGTCCTCTGAAGAGACCAGAACTAGAGCTGAGCAAGAATTTGTAGAGGCAGAAACAACTGACAAAGAGGAGAATGAGGTGTTTTCCTCCTGCTTCTACTGAGCCCTTGAAAGTTTTTGCAGCAGTTCTGGGGAGAACACTGTCTCCAGAAAAAGCTAAGGCAGGAGCCATTGGCACATCAAACTGTCCTCCATGAAACTTCAGGGACCCCAGCACCTGCATTCAACTGTACTGGTACTGAGGAGACAGGGTTAGATGCCACACCAGCAGCCAAACGGCAATCCAAGGTTCTTGCTTCGCAAGCTGCTCCAAAGGGACATAAACACTTGGTGGTAGGAGACACTGGGTAAATATCTTGCAGCAGTACAAACAATAGCAAGTAACGCTTTCCTGGTAAAGTAGCGCTCAGGTTTTCCATCAAAGCTCAGGGCTATATTTTCTTAGGCCTTTTATTGAGCTATCAAAAGCCTTTACCTCTCCCATGTCTGATATAAAACCACACACATGCACACATACACAAACACACAAGCTTCTTGTCCTCAAAATCCTTTCCCTTTGCATGAACTACATCCTCTCAATCCCTAGAGCAGAAACGGGAGAAGCACGTTGTGTGAAGTATCATCCACTCACAACCAGCAGCTCCAGTCTTCATAAAAAAACAGTGCCTGCACACAACATGACAATTGTCATAACATGGGCACTGTTTCAGAGATGCCTGCAGGACAGCTGGTACCAAACTGGAAATGACTGCAGTGACACCAGGATGTAGGTTTAACTGAGAAACAAAGGCTGGGTGCAGATGCTAAATCAGCTGGTAATCTTATATCTCAGTGAGAAGGTGGCGATTGTTTGTTGTGTTTTCTTTTTCCATCTGGGTAATGGTTTTCTGATACGGCAAATAAAACCTTGGTTCCATTTGATGCTGACCTGCTCTAAAATAGTGGGAATACCAGCTCTGCTGTCAATCTGTCTCACATGGGTGACATTTTGTCTCCCCTTTCTGTACAAGTTTCTAGGAATAGGTTAAAAATTTTTCAAGAAAAAATAAAGTGTACAGAACAGCAAAAAAAGCAAGGACCTAGGGAAGCTGGTGGCGATCCCCTGGGGAGTGTTGAGGAGGCAGGAGGTTAGGTCACACAGCAGAGACTTGCTTTCCACATCTTCTTCAAGAAGACATCCAGTGGCTTTGCATCAGACCCCCATTGCTGCTAACACAACATCCTGTAAAAATGATTCTCTGAAGGACAGCAAACAGAGTGATGGGATCTGCTGCCAAACCCTTACATCTCACAGTGGGAGAGACCAAGAGGAAATGAAAAACAAATCCCAGAGCCAATGATGTGCCGAGGGGTGGCTTCAGCATGGTGTTATCTTTGTCGGCAGGGTGGCTCTGTGGGGGTCACCACAGGAGAAAGGATTAAGTACTCACATCCAGACAGCAGACATGCCTCCATAAAGGCAAGGGAAAGGGGAAGCTGCTCTGAAAACCAACAGGAGGGCAAGTCTCACTGGGATGGTTAGATCCCTGTGGATTTCATGGCTGGCCGAAGCACTGTGGGACTTGGAGAGGATGAATGAGTTGGTGGTCTCCCTGGCAGGCAGGCGTCCCACAAACCCCTTGCCCAGGGATGATGCCTACCTGGTCTGCTGCAGCACACCTAAAAAGAGCAAAAGGGATGCACAAAGAGGAAGAAAAGGAAGACGTGAGATGGTAGCATTAAAAAAAAATTAAATAAGGCAGATCTGTGGATACTTTTAAAACTACACATATGGGAAGCCAGAAGTAACCAGGTTCCCACACACCTTTACCACATCACTTATTAACCATCCATTAATGAAAGGACTGCAGATAGCACAGTCCCATCTTCTATCTCTATAATACTTTTCAGCCAATCCTCCTTCCCCCTCCAGCTTTATTGCAAGAAATTCCTCCAAAAGATAACACTCAAGAGCTGCACCGTAATTTCTCTTTTCCCTTCTTTCAACCAAGCCCTTAAAAGCAACAAATACAAGCAGAAGCAGCTCCACATCAAGTTTTCATCTAGTCCTTTCTCAATGCAGGACTTGCTGCACACTGATGAAAGCTCAGAGTCCCTTTGGAAAACTGGGATTGTAACTTCTCTCTCCAGTTCCACCCACTAAAGCACACTGAAACCTCTAACATTAAAATTATTTGCAAACTGAGCCCAAGCCCCCTAGAACATGTAATGTCTCTTACTATTTGATGAAGAGCTTCAATGGGTCAGCAAGTTGCTTGCAGAAGTATTTGGTTTTCTCCCATAGCCTCCGCAGCTGCCTCTTGTGCTGTGAATAAGGCACCTTAAAGAATAATTCTACATCTGTGTTGAAAATAACAGCACCTACGCGAATATGTATATCTTACAAGGCATGAGTATCTGTTCTGCCCTTTTCTTGTTTCAGAGAAAAAACTTGCTTTCTGGATTCAGTAATAATTTCAGCAAAACCACAGACAAAAAAGCTGCAGTTTTGGACTAAGAAAGCAACTCATCGCTCAACTATTTATAAAACTTTTAAAATACATGTACAAACATAAAAGCACCACCCCCTTGCTTGTACACATACCACCTTATTTGATCAGATCTCATAAAAAAACAGATGTTATCTTGGAAAGTAACTTCTATGGGAAAATAAACTGCCTACAGTAAATCCCAGGGCCAGCATGGGCAGCTGCCCTGGCATGCTGTCTGCAGTAGGCTTGCCACTTTGCAGAGTCTCAGGACAAATAGGGCAGGATTAAAGCTCTCTGAAAAGCAGGAAAAAAAGACAGAGAAGCCACGAAAATCTCACAGCAACTGCTAGCAGAAAGCTGGGCTTCGTGGTGGTTTTTTTTAGGGTGATGGAGGCAGCCGAGCAAACGAAGGAAAAAACCAAACCCCACGCATGTCAGCAGGCTGTCAACTGTCCCGGAGGCATCGCCATAAAATCCGCACGCAGCAAAGGGCTTGCTGATCGGCGGGAGGGCTGCTGAGCAAGAAAACAGCGCGCCGGGTGACAGCAGAGGCTCTGCACAGGGAGGCTGTCAGCGCCCTGGGGTCGCAGAGAGCCTCCTGCTCCGACAGCCTGGCTGCCAGCAAGCCACGCCAAGTGGGACAGGAGCAACTGCGTGTGGACTCGAAAGCGTGTGGGGCAGCTTTCCCGCAGGCATGGAATGCCGGCGATCTTGAACGGCCCGGAGCTGGTTGTGCCGTGATGCCATCGGTCAGGCAAAAAGCAGCAGCGGGATGACGGAGAGTCAACCCCAGCACTTGGATGACCGGGGGAGCTTCCCAAACTTGCCGACGGAAATGGAAGTACGCTCAGTGCAGAGGGATGCCTGTCCCGGATATTCCGCGCAGGGAAGCATGTGGAGTTCTTGGAGGGGGCATGGCCACCCCCAGCTGTGCAAACAACCCTACTGAGAAGGTGACTTACCTTGGCCCCCAGCCGAGATCACAGACGCCCCCTCCCCTTCCTGGAAGCCTTTTCTCTTGCCCAAACACAGGACAAGCAAAGCCAAGGGCTGTCGCCCAGTGGGAAGCTGCTGCTCTCACAGACCAGGACGATCAGACCAGAAATGAGCAGGCTGAGGCTAGGACTGAGCACTGGTAGCCACTGTCAGCCTGACCCACGCAGTACACAGCAGTTGCTCCTTGATTTTAATTTATTCCCACAATGGAGACGAGTTTCTTTGCTAGCACAAGAGCAGCAGCAGTGGCTGCAGGCGAGAGAGCTCACTGCACTGCTCGGGTCTCATGCGCCACTGCAGCATCCCCCCCGGTGCTGCAAGCCCAGGAGGGATCCCGCATCCAGTTGGATGGGCAGGAGGAATGCAAGGTCCCGAACGAGGAAAACACATGCTGATCTGTCAGCACCCGAATATTCCCATCTTTCAGAGGAAACTTCAGATGGTGAGGAGGAACAGAGAGTGATCAGCACCAGATCTGGGGAAAAAAGGATGTCCCAGTACAGGCTGGTCAGAGGCCTCATTGAAGAATGCCATTTTGGAACCAGGATGCAACCCTGAGTGTTAGCAAGTCCTAGCACAGTCTCCAAAAGAGAGGAAGAGAAATGGACAGCCAGCAATCTGGGAGGTGTGGGCTATGCTCCTGGCTCCGTCACAGCTTCCCAGCCAGAGGTGTGAAGCTTAGGAACTCCTTCCTAGCTCTACCCTCCCCAACTTCAAATATAGGAAAAATACTGCTTTTCTCCTATATTGCCTCCCCAGACTATCTGCTGTGGGTAACAGATTAAGTCTCTAGGCCCTACAGTAAAAAAAGATGGAAGGGTTTTAAATCCCTTTCCATGTAATTTTCGGAGATGGGGGTTAAGGAGGAGGGGGGAACTCAGCACAATCTCTAAATCTTTATTTCCCCAGGTTCCCTGAGCCTGTTTCCTCCCCAGCTTTTGTACTACTTCAACCAACTTTTATTTTTGGAAAAATAAACCAGAACAAATGGCCATAAATACAGGCAGGCTTAGAGGGAAATGGCTGGATTGCTCCGGATTATGTCAGAGATCTCCTGAACACTGCTGAAACCCCAGGACCCATTTCTTCACAGTTAGAGATGTAGTCTGTGGTGCAACATGTGGACCAAGGTGGGAGATGTGGAGCAAGGTGGCAGCCACACTGGACAACCCTCCTGTCCTGGCCTGGAACAGCTTGTCCAGCCCCATCCAGGAAGGGGCTCTCCCCAAGCTCCTGGGCTCAGTGTGACTTTTCACCACATGCAGCTATTGGATCCAGATGGGTGGAGGAGACGAAGAGCTGCTGGGCCATCACAGAGCAGCCACAGCAAGAAGGTCATATGATACTGTGGCTTGACCCTAGGGATGAAGGCCGGTCTGGTGGAAGCAGAAACGGTCAGCCTCTAGCAGACTAGGGGGATAGGGGCTTCTCTTCCCAATATCCCTGAGAGCAGAGAGGGATGATGTGGAACTCTCATATTGGCTGAATTTAAGCTTTTCAGGGTCAGGGCCAGGCATGTTGTTCTGTGACAAAACGCTAACTTATCCAGAGCAAGTCAGCCCCCACAGCCATAAAACATCCTTCTGCTCTGAGAGTATTATATCACATGAATGAGTATGCTTTTATGATGTTTTCAGCTTAGAGAGCTCTCAAATCCTTGCAAACGGTAGGTATCTATGGATGAGAATCTCAGGCAACTAATGCCTATTGAAAAAAAGTAAAAAATATTCAAGTTAATCAGAAAAATGAGAGCAACATGCTTCTTACTGCCTGCTTGAGAGCACCATCTTAAAACAATCCACCAACAAAGCCATCACTTACAACCCCAGATACAATCACTTTGGTTTCTCTTCACAAAGTTCTTCTAAGCTTTGAGAGCCCTCCATTAAACAGCACACTGAAGTATCTACCTAAAATAAAAGCCAAAAAAACCCAAAGCCCAAGAACATATACCCTTTGCTTAACTGCAAAGCCATCCCCAGGGAAGCAGCTGACCCTCAAACCCAACACCAAGCAACACCATTAGGCCTCACTGACCACCATACCCCAGAATGTCTTTAGTTCACCTCACAACTGTGAGTCTCCCCATTTGTCTTCTCGCCCCAGGCTCTATGAAAGAAGTTGACAGGAAAAGACAAACACATTACAGCCAATGCCCTGGGTCCACCCTACTGGCCACAGCTTGAATAATATCAAATACATGTATTTCTTGAGCAGGGCAAGATGAGTGCAAACAGCACAAAAGAGTAAGCCAGACCACACAGAAGAGAAAAAGGCAGGAAAAAAGACCAACCAAAATGTCATACTCTCAGGATAGGTTTCAGGAGATAGTTTTGACTGTCGATACTTTATTCCTGGAATAGGTTGTCCACAGAAGTTATGAATGCCCCATCCCTGGAAGAGTTCAGGGCCAGGTTGGATAGAGCCCTAACTCCAAGGCAAGAGAGTTGGAACGGGATGATCTTTAAGATCCTTTCCAACACAAACCATGCTGTGATTCTATTATTCCAAAGACAGGAATTGTCCCTCAGTGGATTGGCTTTGTTAGCTCTGCCCTGAGGCCATATCGCGTTCATCACACCAAGTTGGAGCTAAATCGACCCCCAGAGTGACCCACGGGGAACTTCCCAAATTTGTCCTGAGTTGCAAAGATCCTGCAGTGCCATCTGTGGGACGACTCTATCCAGCTTTATCACTTCCAAGAAGGGATATGCCATCTTGCTGCTGGCAGAGTCATCTGAATCTGTTTTCAACACAAAATCAAAGGCCAACACCTGCCCCTGCCTTAACAGCACTCCCCGACCACACCACCCCCCCACACCAAAAAAAAACCCAAACCACCAAAAAACCACACACAAACAAAACCAAAAAAGCCCCCCGAAAACCCATCCAAAAAAAACCCCTTAACAACAAAAAAACAGCCAGACTCTACTGTAGTAGAACAAAGGGTTAAAGTCCCAATTATAGAATTGGAAACACAGATACCCAAGAGAAAAATAAAACAATTACAAAAAAAGCCAAAAACACAATTCCAGATTATATTTAACACTAAAATTCCTCCTTAATTGCTCCAGTGTCTCAGCCAGTTTGCAGGGGAGCAGTGGGGACTGGCAAATTAGCTCCCCCCAGGGCTGATTCCCCCTGGGGAGCTTTCCCAATTTACATTCCCATTGTGTTCTCTAATTAGTAGTACATTCCTATAGCTTTTCTGGGAGTCCCAACACTTCCAGGGCTGTGACAGTATTTTATAAATAATAAATAGGAGGGAGTATTCACTGTACCCTGCTCACTCCTCCCACTGTCCCCGTCCATGCCTGGCAGCTTTTGCAGGGACCACACACAGCCTGGTGCAGCCCACCACTGCCAGCCCCAGAGGTGGCCTTTGGTAGGGACATCAATAACCTCTTTTCATCTTCCCACCTTGCAAGACTTTTTTGGGGTCCTGCTTTCTGCACAGGCTTCTCCTAGGCAAAGCGCTTGGACTTTGTGGCAGCCACATAGGTTCCCATGCAGGGTTCCT
This sequence comes from Serilophus lunatus, assembly GCA_013399895.1. Lineage (NCBI taxonomy): Eukaryota > Metazoa > Chordata > Aves > Passeriformes > Eurylaimidae > Serilophus > Serilophus lunatus. The sequence goes on along the minus strand of VXBA01003015.1, from coordinate 410,682 downwards.
GAGAAGGGCTGGGAACAAAGCTTGAGAGAAGGCCCCTCCAGTCCTTTGGCTGGCCAGGATGCTGCCCACGGGCAGCACTGGACCAGCCAGTCCTTGTGATTCAGGCTTTACTCAGAGCCATCCCAAACCCAGCATCAGTAAGCATGGAGAATCCTGTCCCTCCACACCTGGATACAGGCGATACCCTTTAGCCTAAGATTTCTGGCATTCTAGGGTTGCACGAACTACTTCCTTAGGGACAGTAAAAAAGAGGGAAATTCATTTATTCTGCAGCAAATTAACCAGCCTGGAACAGGGGCTAACAGAGCCCAGGGCACCTTGCCACTCAGGAAAGGCTCTAGCACCTTCAGCCTCACAAAGGTTTCATCCAGATAATCCTAAAAACCTGGGAAAATAAGCCCAAAGTAAAGAAAAGACAACTCATCCAAGCCACGCATCAGAGCTGCAACCCAACATTTTCCCAGGTCTTATTAGGGATGATTTATGAAGGCTGACACCATCGTTAACCTCTGACCATGTCCCCACTGCCTGCATGGCATTTCACAGCCTGCCTGGGACTATCCAGCAGCAACGTGTGGGGACAACTGAGTTTTTATCTCCCCTGTTAATACTTTGAAGAAGACCCCATTGGATCATCTTATCTGCAGCAGCCCAGCCACTCCACTTGCCTTCACTTCCAGGACAAACCCTGCTCAGAGCAAGTGCCTCTTGCTTGCGTGCTTGCACACACGTGCAGCACTGCCTGGCATAGGCAGCAGGCACTAATAACCTGCCATTTGCAACCCCATCTGGTTCCGAGATGCCCATTATTCAAAGGCATTTGGCAAAGACTCTGGGCAAGTCATTTGCAGAGTCCAGGTCAGTTCACAAGCTCATGAATTCCCAACCTATTCGCTGCCTGTGCTGGTAGCCAAGCTGTGAATAGGTTTTTGGCAGATTTGAAAGGATCTAGTGTTTTCTAAAAACACCTGCCATCAGAAGCTGCAAAAGCCCACAGATTTCCATTCCCATTTAAGATGCATATCCAGACCTCCTCGAAGCTGTGGTAAGATGAAAACCTGACTTGTCTGCAACTATAGAGCATCCCTTATTTTTTCTCAATCTCGTGGGAGACACTCGTGGGAGTGACATCAGAGTCCCTGAGCCAAGGCTGCAAATTTCACCTCAGCTCACCCTTCCCCTGCCAACCCAGTGCTAGAAATCCAGTAAAGCAGAAGCAGCTCCTGGTCTGGGACTAACCCCATCCAGTTCCTTTGCCTAGCCTCTCTCATCCTCCAAAGGATACAATTGGCCGACTTGCTTCAAGCCAAGCCCAAACCCCAGAGTGATACCCTGGGAGCACAGGCAGCAGTAGCCTTGGATGCTCCTGATCTTGCAGCTTCTGCATCAGGATAATGCATCAGCTGGAGCCCCAGGGAAGACCTGGAAATAGTACACTCAGCACCTTTACTTCCAGCCAATTCATGTCATGCTTTGCTCTCCCTTGACCCACCAAAGCTGCCAGACCATTGGAGTTTGCAAAGGCGCATCAAGCTTTTCCCTCCCACTCTACAGCTGAGCCTTCACTCTCTTCCCACCTGCTTTGTTGGTGCAAGTCCCTACTGCAGCTTGTTCAGCTAGTGGGCAACCCTTCCTTGCTACAAACAGCAGCCCACAAGGCTCCCTGAGACGAGGCAGCATCACATACCCACTTGGAGAAGAAGCGGGAGGCGCAGACAGGGGAATATGAGACGTGATTTGCTCTGAGACAGCTCTGTGCTTTTGGCAGAACTCGAGGGCATTTGTTTTGAAGCTGTGTTTACATGCCTTTGATCAGACGTGTTTAACTTTTCTGGTGCGTGACAGCAGCAAAACAAGTTTGATACAAGGATAATGAAACACATTGTGCGCCTGTACGTGTAAATGGCTGTAACGAAGCTACGCACATGAGTAACTCAAACTGGAGGCGGTGGGGGGTGTGTGCAAAGACAGGAAGATGCATCATGATGATGCCAACAAGTTAAATATATTAAAAAACATAAGCACTAAACCAGTAACAACAGCTTAGTCTCGGCTGTTGGATTTGGCCAAGTGGAGTCTGCACTGAGCCCGAGGCAGAAGCAAAACTCTGTCCACCATCACAGGGAGCTTTTCCTGAGCAGATAACAGAACATTGTAGCTCAGGGCTTGCTCAGAGTGGCACCTCAGGGCACCAGTATGGAGTAGACCATGCTTTTTCCAACCTCTAAGGTTCATCAGCACCTCTCAATGTCAAGAGCCATCATTTAAGAAATGCCAGCATGAGACTGAAGAGCAAAATGGAAAGGCAGCTTCCAGAGATGCTCCTAAAATAGCTGCACTCCGAAATGCTAAGGCACACCTGGCACAATTACCAAGTCTGTATCTACACACATTTAGACCAACTGGATCACTAAACACCCTGTCATCATTTGAAGACTCACGAGGCAGTAAGAACTCTCTGCCATCACACTATGGAAAGGCAGAGCACTGCTGGCATCCTTTCAGCACAGGAGGAAAACACGGGAGCCATGCACATGGTCGTAAACTGGGAAATGTTTCCAGGCACTGGAGTGTAAACAGCCACACTTTGAACTGCTAACACAGACCCTGGCATGGGACAAAGCTTCAGCACTGACTGGGGGCTATTCCTACAGAGAAGTCTGGAGGCAATAATCCTATTTTGAGACATGGAGGGGTGTGGATGATCCAGCCTCTTAAAGAGCAAACCCAAGTATGTTTAATTTAGTAGTGCAAACTGCCAGCAGAAAGACTATAATACAGTCCCGTGCTGACCATGCTTCAAGATGAGAGATGCCACCATCTCTCTGTGCTTAGCACAGCAAATGAGCAGAGCACGTTGGAACAAGAGGTTTCCTAATGGCATGCCACCTTACTACGCAACCTGTCAAACCGACGCAGGCTTAAGCAGTGGATCTTAGTTGGCAATAGCTGGGGAAGTGAATACTCAGCTGTGATAAATATTTAACGTGCTTTTAGTCCTGGAGAAGTGTAGCACTGAGGCCATCATCCTGTAAGTGAAAACCAAGGCTGATTAATGGGGGAAGGTACTCCCATTTATGGGAGGTTAGGATCAATCCCAATTCTCAGCTATTTGTTGAATCTTTAATGCTCTTTTTCGATAGCAGAGTTCCTTGGTGAGGGGCAGCATCCTAATAAGGCTGCTTTAATGGCAAGGATGTTAAGGGGGTATAAACAAAAGACCCCTGTAAAAAATAAACAGTGAGATAAAAAAGGAAGTTTTCATGTGGTCACTGCATTTGGCTGGCTTGGCAAAAGCAGTTTTCAGGTCCCCAGTCTTCTTTGGAGGATGGATTTACGTCGTTTGCAGCTCTTTCTCTCATCTCAGAACTGAGCCCAAGGTTACCCACCAGGCCAAAGACAAGCCGTTGCTCTGGGGAAGAGAGAACACCCTGTGTCTGATCTTCCCACATCCTTCACCCCATGCTAGAAAGGTCTCTGCCCTCTTCCAAACCTTCAGCCCTCTTCTCAGACCCACAATTTCAGTATCTCATGCTCTAATTCTTCCCCCTGTGAGTAAGGCGGCTCTATACCACCTTCCATCTCACCAGCCAAAATTAATCCCCTGCATCTTTAGTCATATAAACATCAACCACTCCCCTCTGTGCTCTTAAACATTCCCCTTCACTTCTCCTTTCTCCAGGGTGGGCAGACAGTTTGTACTTACAAGGCATTTGCCAGGTCTCCCATTAAGGAGAGCATTCCTCTTTGTCCCTTTTGAACCTTCCATCACATTCACCTTCCTGCCTCACCCTGGTCCCACACACGCTTCCCCTGATAAATCCCCTTTTGATTTTCTTACCACCCAGTAGGACCAGTCTCACCTCCTGCAAATGAAACTCTCCTTGCACATCTCTGATTGCTAGCCACTCCTCCTGTGCCAGCAAGCAGCAAGGAAGCAAGACCACAGACATAAGCCTTATAATGAAGACAAAAGAGCCACACAGCCTTGCCGCCCCTCTCCATCTGCCCTCTCTCTTCCGGCTGCATTACGCCTTATGTTGTTTTTTGTCTGAAACTAAACATCAGCTCCTTCCTGGCGGTGCTGTTACCCTTGTCTGCACCTTGTGCCAGGGGGATGTTGAGGCCACAGAGGCATGAAAGGGAGGGGATGAAAAGTGAGCCAGGAGAGACGAGGCAGTGAGGGAGAGAGCACATTCACAGCAGGGGCAACCGAAGGTGCCAGAGTCAAGTGCAGGTTCCCAAGCATGAGAGTGCTGGTGGCCCTGATGAGACATCCTGGCTCCATCAAAGCATCAGCTGGAACAGATTTGGTTGTCTGAACTGAGAAAGGGTGCTGGCTTCTCAGCAGGGTGACAATTGGGATGAGAAGAAAATGTCACCTGCAGGCAGGAGCCAAGAACCTCTGTGGCCCCCCAAGCCCTTCCTCCCCCTTCAAACTGCAAGGGGACCAACCTTCAAAATCCTTTCTCTCCCTTCAGCCCTGCGTTTGCTGTGCTGGACCAAAATGTGATCCCTCCAAAACTGAGACTGACCCAAAACCAAGCAGTATGACTGGAAAACCTCCCTCCAGGGCTGCAAGTGTTGGAAGAGCGACGGAAAGGGCTTCACCCTCTCACAGCTGTACACGCACATGCTACACACACAAGGGATGTACACATCCCTTACTATTCCCACTGCAGATCACTCCTTACTGACTATGCAGCAGGATCAATCAGCATCTCTCCCTATCCAACACTGTAAACAGGGATTATGAATAAAGATACAAGGCTAAGCCTCTTCTGTAGATTAACCTGCCATTATCCAGAATGACAACAAAGGTACCAGACATCCGCCCATACCCTGTGGCAGTCCTCAAACATGCTTCCCTGTGTTGCTATAAGACTTTCAGAGAGATGCTATGAGACATACTCCTCTGACCAACCTTAGCAAGCTGTCCCAGGCCCTTCTTGTGCTTCTAGCAAAAAAAGCAAGGAAGCAGAATTATCCTGCTGTGTCCTTGCAAGATGCCAGAGACAAAAGCTGGGATGCAACCTGCTGGCCTTACAGGAAAAATTAGCATTGGAGAACCAGCCACGTCCTCAGGTGGAGAGCATTACATCCGACACCCCTGTGGGACTCAGGATACCCACTGACAAGCAGCACAGACAGATTCATGGCAATGCCAAGTGGAGGAAGGATGCTCTCATCCAAGGGAAGGGACAACCAAGCCCTAGTATGCAGCCAAACTGCCCAGGTGCTCTGGCTTCTTGCCCTAAACCAGGATACCCTTTGGCTGAGCCACATGCTTGGGAAGACTATGGCTGTGGAAATGTTTGAGACAGGGCTGCTTTTGTTTACAGGCTGCTGGCAATGGCGCTGCACACCCCACATCCTCCCCCAGCCAGGAGCGAGCTCCAAGAAAGGAAATTACACAAGCCAGAAGGTTTGATGGAATGAACCCATTGGGCGGCTTGAAGATAGCTATTAATGGAGAGCTTTCTCTAATTGCTTTTGTATAATCTGGGGCTGCTAGGCGGAACTGGGTAATAAATGAAATCCAATTACATTTTCTCTCAGTATTTATTTTATTAAGTAGAATTCATCAGCTGATGAAGGGCCCCTCGAGGTAATGGCTCATGACCTAGTGGAAGGCACTTTTTTTAGTATTATTATTTTCCCCACTCAAGGAAGCAGATAATTTAGTTCCCCAGTAAATGCAGACTGCTCCCCCTGCACCGTGGGAAGAACAGGTCCCAGGGGACCAGGGATCCCATGTGGACCCACACTGTCCTACCAAGCAGGATGCCTGCTCTGACTGCTGGAGCTCCAATGAGCAAAAAGGCAACTGGACCTCAGCCTCAGTGTGCCAGCCAAAATGGAGGTGGATTTACAGTGCACAGCATCCGTGGTGTGCTCTAGAGGGTTGCAGCAGGTACCAGTCCCAGTGGGATACAGCAAGAATCAGGGTCAGACAGTACCTGCTCCCCAGGAGACTAGATTTTGGTGCCAGCCCTGTTTCCTTAGGATGGGTCTCCTATGCAGGTCTCAAGAATTTTTTGGACTCACTTTGGGCTCAGGACTATGACTGAACAGGCTGTGAACACCATGAAGACCAGGAACTCGGCTCCATCAGATTCAGTCCCACACTTCAGCACGTCCATGACGGCCAGCCTTCTATCGTTCTGCGACACAGTACCTCAACCACCACTTGCTGGTGGCTTGAAACCCAGTAGTATAGACAGAGCTGCTTCCATGAATGCTGCCCAGTGAAATCACCAAAAGCACTAGTCCCATACAGAGACTCCCAGTCAAGCCTCATGCTACCATTAGCATGGTGGTGCCAGCAGGTAAGGCATGCCAGGGGTTTATGGTGCTGGCATCACTGCAAGGAACTCCAGCTACTAGGCAGGGGTTGCTGGAAGCCATAGCACTGCTGGACATAGATCCCAGACCCTGGCACAGTGCCTTCTCTGTGGTGTGAGGGGCAGCAAAACCCAGTGTGGGTCAGGAGGGGTTGCTCCAAGTGCGTCTTTACAAGCTCAAGCCAAGATCCATACCAGTGGAGCAGGAATGGCTACCACAGCATAAGCCCCTTCCTCCTCCTCCCTCCCTATCAAAAAGCATTGATGGAACTGGGGTTTCTCAGGTAATCCGGGGGCCTAGTGCACCACTGTTGCCCTTCTGCTAGAGTCCAAAAAAAGGGTTCCTCCAGCATGAGCAGGAAGGGTACCTTGGAAAACTTGCAATTGTCTCCAGGGCTTTTCATCAACCCTCTTCCCATCCAGATATTGACTGACATTCACCCCTTGCTCCCAAACCCAGCGCCAACAGCCGCGGCTTGCCCAGCTTTCATTGCCATCTTGTCACACAAACAATTCATCACCCACCAGTGAGTGCTCGTTACAGACGACAGACTCCAGCGTCCATTAATTAACAGGAAATACTGAGAAAGGCATATACACATGCACAAATCTGTCTGCGAGGTTTCCTACAGCACCCACCACAGATGCACCCACACGCTGCCACAGTAAGCACAGACACTGGGGGCCACTGCAGAGGTAGCCGGGAGCAGCCAGGCTCAAAACAAAGAAAAAGCAACGGTACAGGGGAAAACCTCCAGCTATAGAAGCAATGGAGTCACATGGTTTTATTCCTGAATTAGTATGAAATTACTCAAAGAATCCAGAAAAGGATGATGATTCGAGAACAGGGGAACAAGCAAGCCGTGTCTCAGCTGTTGAGTCTGGGGTGAAGATGACTCCACAGACACCTTCAAAGGGCTTGCACATGCTTTTGCTGCACGAACAGCTAATGCTTTGCCTCACCTTGCATAGAGGATGAGGCATTCTTGGCTGCTGTTCCCCGCTTTCAAGCCTTCCAAGGGTCCAGCAAGGCGGGATAAGCCCAGTCCCCCATAGCAGCAGCAAACCTATGGGTGCAAGAGATGCCCCTCAGCAGCTTTACACATCCCAGACCACAACTCAGCAGTACTGAATGAATGCCTGCCAGCGCCTGAGCCCTCACGCTGCTGGGCCAACTAAAAATAAATGAAGTGTGAGTTCACAGAGAGTCTGTGTCAGGTTTAAAAAGTGCCATGTGTTGCTGGTCTTGCTGCAGAAGCCAGGCACAGAGGGTGAGGAAAATTGTTTCAGAGGGTGAAGAAAAATAGTTTCAGAGGGATCTTCTGAAACTAGTCTGGGTTTTTGATTTGGGAAGAAAACCTAAAACCATTGGAAAGGAGATCTAAACATCATGTCAAAATCCAGTGCTTCATCTTTTTCACAAGTGGGCTTTCACTTTCTTCTGCTGAGGCTATTTGCCAAGCACAACACAGAAACACAAGCTATTTGCGTCGATCCAAAACTATTTTTCACCAAATAAGCCATTCATCTGAAATCCTTTTGCTCAGCTTTGCTGCAAGAGAAGCTATCTGCTCATGGCAGACCACGATTTATGCTTAAATGAGCATTTGTGACTAACAGACAGACTAGATTCATAGTGAAATGCATCATCAATAAATCAGTCAATCACTTCTGCCCTCAACTCAGGGCTGAAGTCCAGAGTAACTACTCAGCACTTTGTCAACCTTTACTCTGGAAAAGTCTAGGTAAGAGACCTCAGGATTTAGCCTATTGATTGCTTACTATTGTTTGTGATGCCCTGCATGCGCTAGACATGCTCCTTTCAAGCAAGATTAAATACCTGGCTTATGGCATTGGGATTCAAGGAAATTATCTTTTACAAGCACAGGAACAGACAAGTCAGATTGCCCTGTGGAATGGTCTATTGTGGTGCAAAGGCACCCTGAACCCTCTCCATCTTGCAGCCAGGGAGGGTGGCACGTGGCAGTGCTGACTCTCCCTAGGGCTGGTGTGGTGAGGCCCAGGGCTGTAGCACATTTCTGCAAGTTAAACGCAATTTCGGCTGTGGCTCCAGAGCCTCTGCGGCTCTCAGCTCCGGCAGTGCTTTGTTGCAAGGATAATAGAGTGACAGCTCCTCGGCAGCTTTAAGTAGCATCTCCAGCTCAAAGGCACCCTTAATACCTCTGCCAAACTCGAGTCTCTCAGTTTTTACACACGTTTGAAGTTAAGCTGATCTAACTTGGGTGAGTGGGCGCAGATGGAGCTGCTCAACCAAAGACAAACCATGTTGCAGCAGGGCTGCTGCAGATTCTCAGCAGTGAAATACACGCTCCTCTGCCCAAGGGCTGGTGCTTGCCCCCCCAACACAACCGTGGATATTGAGTGTATTAAAACAGGTGGACATAAGTGACCATCTTGTCTCACCAAAAGGCAAGCCAAGGACTCTTGCTTCCTCCACAACCATAAAGCAAGAAAATACAGCAACCATTTGCATAGCAGAACACTTTTTATTAAGCCTTTGAATGCTGCCTGCCCCTCTTCCCCCAGCACCTCAGACCATCTACCAAGAAGGCAGAAAAATTTATGCCAGTAGCCTTTAACCTCCTTTAGATCCAAGGCTGATACCCAAATTAAGGCAGGAGATGACCTGACTACCCCTACAACACATAGGCAGAACATTGAAAATGAAGCTGAGAAAACAAGACTGCAAATAACTCTCTCACAGAATTCACAATGCTCCCAGGTTTTGCCCAGAGCAGCCCTGAGTCCACTGGTGCCATGTCTGGGATGACAAGAAGACCTCGGCCAGCTCAAGATGAGAGTGTTCTGATTCCCACCTCTGAGAATCTCTGTTTTGTATCATTCAAGTCACCTCAGAATTTTCCCCTTTGCTGGTGTGGAGGTAGGCACAGGGACACCACCATCTTCCAAGGACCCCCTACCATGGGTTGAACCTTATTAGGGAAGAAGGGCGCTTGGAAGAAAAAGTCTTGCTTTCTAGGGATGCTTCTCCCTGTTTACACCATCCTGAATACAGGGGAAAAAAACTTCAGCAAAAAGCCCTGCCATTTTCACAGCTAAAAAGCATCCTGCAGAAGGACCTGGAAATATTGCAGGGGGGTGGGTTGAGGGATGGGGAAAGAAAGTTAAAAGTCTGGGATTTACAGAATCCAGACCCAGACCACTAGTTGCCCTCCCAGCCCTGTGGCACGCTTATGCACCAGAGATGGCATACTGGTCCCCAGGTTTCACCCACGCATCCCACTGTAAGGCAAGCTGATTTCTCATGCTTGTCCCACCTCCTTTTATTTCTGCTTGGTGCCCGACCTCCCCCTCTCCTTTGGATACTTTTCCTTCTGCCTCTTGTTCCTGTCCTTTACAGCTCTCCCTGCTGTCACTCGCATAACCTTGCCTGTTTGGTAATTTGTGGCAATAAAGTGTCACTGTGGGGAAAAAATACAGCGTCACAGCAGCATATAAATCTCTGATCCATAAATTGTGCTGGCCCCTATGTGCATGCCCCTCCTTTTCGATGTAAAGTGCAACAATTTAGGGCAAGAGGAAGAAAAAAGAGCCCAGTAATATGTGATCTTACTGAAGGCCAGCTTTGAGTTGTCCTCATTGGGGGCTGTAACAAATGCTGAGGGACTTGTGAGTGCTGTAAATTGTCCTGGAGACACAGGGCCTCAGTGGAGGCTTCCTAGATTACCCTGGGCTTAAAAAGAGTCATCTTAGAGGGGGAAGTAATACATTAGACATTGCTAAGGTGTGCAGTCAATGCTACTGTCTCCCTCCTGTTTGAACAGCCTTGCTGGTGTTGAGCTTTTATGACCCTGGGAGCACCATGGCCATGGGAGGGATCCACGTGTGTGCAGCTGAGCCCCTCACTCCTCTTCCCACTTAGATGTGGGATCCTGCCCATCTCCATCACAGCTGAACAAGGCTCTCCAGTAGATCTCCATCTCCAACCACTCTCTTAGGGTATTAGGGGGACTACGAGGAGGTAAGTTTGCACTTTTCCCTTCCATCTGGTGCAGCACGTGCATCTGCTGAGATTACACAGACATGCCCACCACGAGGCTGACAATGGTTCCCCATGGCTCAGAGCCAGGACTCAGTGGGGCAGCTCCCATGCCAGGCAAATGCATCCCACATTTGTGGCCCCACTGTTTCCAGCTTTACTGTGCAGAGCATAAGAGCATCATCCACCACCATGGCCTTCCAGGAGGCATGAGACCCACAGCATCCATGATACCCTCTGAAATGGGTTTAGAGGGAGTATGTCCCTCTTGCTGATGTCTGTTTCTTTTAATTGGAATATACGTCTTGCCTCCATCAGAGCCCTCATTTGCTGACTTATTAGCTCAGACACACTGTAGATCAGCATCCCAGGCCACCTGTAAAAAGTCACCTCCAGAACTATTGCTGCCACTCTCCTAAGCCAGCAGACTCTCCCTCTCCCTTTCCCATGGTCCCTCAGCACAATGGGGTCTCATCCACCATCCATCACGTAAAACAGCAGGAAGACTTGCATTAAAGCCTTCTCCTGACACTGACATCTTTCTTGACATCCATGGCTCACCTGCGCAGCTAAGTAACACTCCTGTGAATATAAACAAGCAGGAGGGAAAGTGCATTCACCAGACAGATAGCTTGGGGAAGTGTCATCACCCGTTGAAAGCCCATATGTGGTTTTGTAACAAAGGTATTTGCTTCCTGTCTTGCCCACTCGTCAGAGGAATATATGAGCAAAGCTTAGCGGCACCCTGGAGACAGACTAAAACCAAGCGGAGAGCAAAGGATGCTCGGAGTGCTCCGCAGGAGCCGTGCAGGCAAACACATTATGGACACCCTGAGGAGAAGAAATCTCCTTTCTCCCAGGCTTGGGAGTGGCACGCTGCCAGAATCCATCATGCAACTATCCTGCATCTGTCCAAGAGGACGTGTCACAAAAACAAAAGAAGTCAGGTCTTGATCCTCAAACCTGCCCATGGACAACTCCTTCCCTCCTAGACCCACGATGCACTGAGGCCTGAAAAAAAGCACTTATTGTGAAATCTGCAGCTTGTTGCTGTCCTTTGGTGCTGGGCTTGGGCATAGGAACGCCCACCTTCTGCCAGTGTGGGTCCTGGCAAGACAGCAAGCCCCACACGAGCCAGCTGTCTTCCCAGGCAGCAAAGGGATCAACGGCAGACTGGGTTGTGATAGCAGAGGCACAGCCAACAGGTCCTGCAGCACTTGGACCACATCAAGACATTGCTCGTAAGTTTTGGGAGTCCCAAGAAAAGACACATGTTGATTCATTGGAGGAAATTCAGCCAGGGCCACTGAAATGTCCAGGGAAGCCATTGAGAAGACTGAGCCACGACCTTCAAAACAGCACACAGCAAGAGGACAAGTGACAGTGGGCATAGCTGAAATGAAAGGTTCCCACTGGATGCTGGTAGAAACGTTTTCCTCCTTTTCTTAAGGTCAGAATCGAGAGAAAATCAGCACTGCACCTTTAACAACACCACAAAAAGCTAAGCAGAATGAAACCTTTGTCCTTCTCCCACTCTCAAATTCATGACTATTGTGACAGAACAACATACGGAATGAAATGAGGAGCAGCGCTATCACATCAGCACAAACACTCCTTCACACTAGGAACTGTATCTGGAGTTGCTAAACCATTTCACCCTACCATTTTCACCATCCCCTCAAAAATCATGCCCTCACAGAACATACATGTGTACATACGCTGCAAGACCTGAGCTAACTTGGCCTGAAGAACCAAACATGCAGCTTGCATAGCTGGTCCTGATTCAAATGCCCTTGAGAGTCTTTGATGAAGAAGGAAATACATGTGATTCAACTTGTCAGTGTCCACACGTTGCTACTTGGGAGGTTTAGAGTGAACAGTAGGACAAATCTCTTTTCTGGGAGCATGGCACAGCTGAAAGCCAGATATCCCAGGAATGAAGAATCTTCATGCCTAATCTGTGAACCCTCAGCTCAACAGCTACACTGCTCTGATCTAATGTCTGTGGCAGTTTGGCTCCGGAGCTTTGAGGTCTTTGACAGTTTATTCAGATGCAAGAACAAGATGAGGGGTTGTCGGTCAGACTTACGTTGGTCACCAACTCCACAACTATCTACAAAACCTCTCAGACACTTCATTCTTACAATCTAAAATTAGGTCCCTACTTGTAGGAAGGACAAAGCCCACCTTGAAGCAGTAACTCTTCTGGCTGTGCCTGGAGGAGACACACCTCAGCCACAAGATACAACATATTCTCTTCAACCCAAACACAGTTAAATCCTCAAAAACTGCATAATCAAGTGACAGCACAGGAGCTTTGGCAAGGCATCTGTCCATCTATAAATAGAGCTCAACTGTGTGTCCTTATCGGAGAGCTTTGATGTGTTTGAAGAGAATATTTTTTCCCCTTCGCCATCGAGTCCCAGGCAGCACAGATAATGGGCTTGAATCGATCCAGCTCAAGTATTACTAAACTTCCTACCACCATGGCAGCATGCCAGCCTCAAATAGGACAAGAGAACATGTGTTTGCCCAGAGCCAACCACAAGGAGCAGGCAGAAAATTGCTTTAGATTTAAAAAAAAAAAAAAAAAGAAAAAAAGAAAAAAGAAAAAGAAAAAAAAGGTACTTTTTGCAGATTTGTAGATCAATCTACAATGTATTTTAGAGGTTTAAGAAAGTCAATAGAAACAAGATATATCATTGCTGCACAAGAAACTGAGAAGCAGTATTTCTATTTACGCTGCTGCTGGCACTCCAACCCCTGGCTCAATGTCCTGTTGTATTCCCAGACCACTACCCCTTCAGCAGCAAAGTCAAGGGTAGGGGCCCCCTCCGCTGCAACAGTTCACTACCCAATTGGTTTTGCCAAGATAACTTAACCCTGGAGTTGGTTGAAGTCTGATGTGCATTAAAAATGACACCACTGTACCTCGTGCCTTTCTTGCAGCAGGAGGACAGCATGAGGACACAAGGACTGCTGGCAGTGGCTGACCTCCCAGAAACTGCAGCTTGTCTCCTCAGGTCTCCATCCACATGGCTTCAGCACACAAGTTGACTCAAGTCTCTTGGGATGCTCCAGGCAGTGCTGAGACAACCCTTTGACATTATCAACATGGTGCTGTTGCAGAACCGTACAGGGCAGCAGCCTGACCTCCGCAAACTCATCCCCAGGGATGTGACAAGTCAGTCCTCTCCTGTAGACACACCTGCCATGTATCTACCATACCTCTTGCACCATCATGGCATGACTTGGAGAGGCCTTGCATGGACCCCCTTGCAGCCCTCTGTCACCCACAGCTCCACTGCAGAACACTACAAAGAATATTCCAAATTTTTCTCTCCCTTTTTTATTATAGCAAGTCACAAAACATGCGTTATCAAACCAGACTAAAATCACTTCTGCCTCTCCCCAGATCCCATGTAATGTGTCAGCCATTAAACATGCAATTAGCTGCATTTGCAAATATGCATTTGCCATCCATCACTCACATCCCTCCAGTGGAGCCTGTTCTAATGAGCCACCAGGAAGATGATCCCACTGAAACTGCCCACAACCCTTTCCCAGCCTCTATAAGGCACAAAAAAACATTTTCTGCTTCTACCTTCTGCCTCAGAAGGTGAAGAATGATGTGTGCATCTTGACTGGAAGGAGTTGGCTGTATACCCTTGGTCAACAGGCAAAGTCCTTGTGCTGTGGGATGCCCAATTGCAGACATTCTTCTGCCCCAATGCTCACCCAGGCATAGGAAAACAGATGGCACATAGGAAGCAGAGACCAGCTTTTTACCCTTTCTGCAAGCATACAACATGTGTAAACGCCTGCCAGACATCCCTCTCAAACCCCACCAATGCTCCTCTAGGGAGCAAATCCAGGAGAGGAAGCCAGCGGTGCAGAGCAGGGACTGTCAGCTGAGACACCAAGGCTGACAGGAGTACCAGAATCCTGATGGTTCTCAAATCCCCTTCCCATCTCTCTGCTAGGCTCAAGCTACTCCAATAGCATATCCTCTGGGCTGAGCTTTTTACTCCTCCACTGCCATGCACAAGCAGGCATCAGGGGACATATCATTCAGCAAATCCAAGGAAGAAACAAGCAGCATTAATTGTTACCATGTGTGCGCGGAGACCCCTCAAACTCTTTTTTCCCTTGCTCCCATCTGCTTTGCTCTGGGCCACTAAATGCAATTCAGCACGCTCAGAGCTTGTACCAAAACTGCGACACATTTGTCAGATCCCTGACTAGACCCATGGCTAATTTTACAACACTAATTTATCTCACCATATTACATCGCTTTCATTTCATCCCCCCCGGATCCCATTACTGCCAGTGTACCTTGTAGCCAGCATGTAACAGTAATTGGTATTATTAGAGACGTACCCTACTCAAGCTGCTCTATTTGCAGAGGGAAGGAGTCTTTATTCCACACCGCTCCATGGATGCCTCCAACGGGCAAAGCCAAGGGAGGAATTTTGCTGCTGTAGAGCATCTCTGCATGCCCAGACCACAGCCTGCTCCCCACTGTGGCACTATCAGGTGTTGCCCATCCCTGCTGTTCCTTAACCTTTACCTTTTAACTCCAGAGCCTGCATTCAGCTTTGCATATAGGGAGCATTTCTGTCCTTGCTTGTGGCTCAGAGGATAAAGAGGACTCTGCCAATCCAGGGTTAAAAGGGCAGAAAAAACCCTTGGGAAGCATGATGCAGGGGTAGAGGGCAGGGCACAAGCACAGGGAAAATTCATGAGACTTCATGTTATTTTGGCCAAGACTTTCTCTTTGGTGTTAGCTGTTGCTTTCCAAGATCAATATAACTAAAGCCATGCAGTTTTAGCTAAGTGAGAGACTGCACTAGTCAAACAGTGACAATCCCCACTTAAGATGTTCTTATCTGGCATTTAGAGACTTGTTAAATTTTAATTCATCATTTTCATTTCTCAAGCAGAGCATCAGCAAGCACCAGCTTCCCCAGCACAGCTCTGCAGGGTCTGCATCCTCAAGTGGGGCAACTCCACTCACAAGTGCCTCCCTTCCCTGCTCCACCATGGCTTGGAGAACATGACCCTGAGCCTCTACTCAAACAGCACTCCATTACCACAGCCCCATACGGAGCACAGTCTCAGAGGCGAGGCAACATCTTGATCATAGCTGGTGGTGGTTTCCTAAGGGGATGCAGCCCTTTTCAAGCAGAACCCGTGGAAGTCAGTTGCATCCGTGATGCTACAGCCCCCCAGGGCAGGGAAGTGTAAAGAACATCAAGCAGACCTGAGAGCTCCAAGTGGTGCTTGTCTGCGACAGGTGGCACTTCACCTCCCATCACAAAGCAGGGCTGGGTGACACTTACCTGCTCCAGAGTGGTTCAGCAATGGCAGGACCGCTGCTACTCTGGTTAGACCATATATCTCTCAGCAGCTCAAAGGGATTTCAAGTGGGGGAGCTCTTTATAGAGACACTGTCCATGTGCAGTCCATGATGTGCATTTTCAAAGCTGTTCGTGCAAACCTGGACCTTCGCATCCTAAATAATCACTGTCAGCATCTGCCCCCTCTGCACATCATCCAAAGGCTGCTCACACACCAGAGCCAGAAGTAGCCTTTTGTCACACTTTAATAAATGTCATCTTCACCAGAAGACATGTGTCCTGCTCACCCAACATAGCCAAGTGGTCCAGAGCACACCAATCAAGTACAAATTGGGTGAGCAAGGCTTTTAACCTACCTCTTACCTCTCCACCAGTCCAGAGTCCTTCGGGCGTCCCCAATTTCTCATAAACGTCTGGAAGATTCTTCTGGTTGCTTGACCAATCCTCGCTGGTCAGATCTGGGATTTTCTTCAACAGAACAGAAGAGACAACCTGTCAGGTTACCAGGTGGTGCTCTGCCACTGCTTTGGGTTTAGGAAACAACCGAGGGAGGAGGAGGGCATCTGTTTCCCAGCCCTGACAGCTGGGGGTAACTGGTGCAAACATGAAGCTAGTTTAGAGTAAGAGCCTCGCACACAAGCGTCACAGTCCAGCACCAAAGCACGCATTTGCTTAATTATTTTGATGCAGAGACATGAAATGGGAGAGGGGAAAAAAAAATCCTGCAGCTTGGGACATCTCTGATCTTTAGAGACAGACAGCAGTGCTCCCCAGATGAAATAGCACAACAGCACTACACACTGTCAGATCAGCACCAAGGCATTTGCCCACAAAGTTTTGCACTGCCTGAGCCCTAATCCTGAAAAGCCTCACACACGTGTTAAACAGTGCAGGGAGAGGCCACTCCAACTGAACCCGAGAGTGTGAAGAAGAAAGCATGCATGTATGGCTTTGCAGCACGGACACCAAGGACTGGAAAAAGGAGAGGGACTGTCTGTGCTATGAATGACATGCTACCCGGTGAGATGGAGCCTGAGGCATCAGTGTAACCAGTGATGCCTTCCCTTAAAGAGGAAATACACTATTTGTGTTAGACAAATTATCCAGCTCTTGTGGCTGAGGATGTGTTGCTCCCCCTATTTCTTTCTAAATGCTTTGAAGAGAAAAAAAAAAAGGTCTTATGGATCTGCATTATTAAAAATGAAAAATACGAGTCAAACTCCACTGGCAAGAGGAAAGTCTGAGAGTCACTACTGCAGAGATACTTTCCCAAGGGTGATCGCAGCTCCAAGCTTGGAATGCCACAGGCTTTAATTAGGACACAACCCTCAGCTGACAAGCTTTGCCAGCATCCTCCCCGGGACCCCATAGAAAGTCTGGGCAAGCCAGCAGGAGAATGCTATAGAAGCCCAAACTACAACCCCCATCCACCCCTTGCTTGCCTACAAAACCTAAATAAATAAATAACCCTCCCAAAACTGGAGGAGAAACCGTCATTTGCAAAGTGCTGGGAAATAATTAAAAAGCTTTCCCAGAGCTTAAAAGGAGGAAAGTGAACTGTTTGTCATGCCAGCAGCCATGGTGGGCCACAATTTATCATGCTTGTCAGGTGTCAGCCACCAAGAAATTTAACTCCAGCTGCCCCAAGCCCAGCAGCCGCAACGCCCCATCAGTCAAAGCTGCTCTGTCAGGCACCCTGGAGCTGACGAGTAACTGGCAAGGAGGGGAGAGGGCTCCTTCCCACCAAGCCCCCTCTGGTTCTGCAACGCCAATGAAACTCTATTGTTATATATTTACGTTTTTTTTCATCCACAGATGAAGTAGAACAGAAGAGACCAGGCTACAGCAAGAGACAAGCCTCGTTCATCACTACCTGACAGTGACCTGCCTGGGCTGTAACTCCAGCTTGGCAGGGACATGAGGAGAGAGATGGGTTTAGCACCAAACACCCTCAGGGAGGGAGTGCAAAGGGCAAAATCTCAATGGCTTTGCTGAGAATCTGGTCATATGGGAATAACTGCCACCTCCTGCCACCTCTGTGACAATGGGATGAGCCAGGCCTGCCACAGGTCCAGCAGCCCAGCTTTCCACATGGAAGTAAAGTATGACTTGCTTTTTAAGAACTCCGATTTAAGGTCAAACAGGATTTTGGAGGAACTTGGCATGCTCAAATCAGGTGACTAAAGGACCTGATTTGGGCCGTGAATTACTGCTGAGCCAGAGGGAAGTTCTGTGAGCTAGGCTTCCCCAAAAACTGGCAACAGCCCTGCTCACAGCTCACATGGGCTGACATGATGAGCAAATGTCGCCAGTCAGAGAGCAGGGACAAGTCCTGCGTCAGATCCCTTCAGGAGGGTTTGCACCACTGCTGAGCTCACCGTGCATCACCAGGACTTGAGGTCTCAGCAATGCCATGGTTATGGCACTTCATCAGTGTGACACCTGCTTTATAGAGCCTGTCTGGGCTGCCTCACAGAAACACTCCTGGTTTTGTATATTTCTGTAGCAACAAGGGGAGTTAAGATTAACCTGCCTGCAAAAGCACTGACTTTTTAAACAGGTTCCTGCAAAACCCTGGAGGAAACCCAGCACCCATGGCATGCTGCATTTCCCACATGATGTGTCTGCATGGTACAGCAAGGGCTAACAGGCAATCGAACCACCTGCACAAAAAACCCCCACCTTCCAAACACACAGAACATGCCAAAAATCTTTCTCCTCAACACAAACTCTTGCTACATCGATTCAGGGATCCATGAATCTTGCTTGCACCAACAGAATGGGTCCACAGTTTCCCAGCAGCAAAGCATCTCATGCAAGAGTTAGGGCACAGATTTTGCACTCACATGTGCTCAAAACAGCATAGTTCCTGCTGTGGGATCTCCCTCCACACACTATATATAATACACCCACACAGCAGCATGTTTCAGAGCCTTGCAACTTGGCACAGGGAAGGTAGATTTTCCTGGTGTCAGCAACAAGCAGATCCCTGATGCCTAGCTGAAAACATTCCCTAAACTATCAGACCCAGTCTCACAGCACAAAAATACTGTAATTTCTTCAGCATAACAACTGCAAGAATTTTTCTTTGTTTGTTTTTTCTTTTAATTTTATTTTTAACTGTGGATAAACTAATGCCTTTTTCTCTACCAAACTCTGATCTGAGAGCAGCTTAAAACTCTCTTTGCTAAAATTTTCCAAAAAAATTCAGCCGGAGGCAGAGACATGTGAAGTTTCAGTCCAAATGGTTAAAGGCTGGCGTAGTTTCAAGCAACTGAAGACAGGGGCTTATAATCAGAAGTGTCAGGCAGCCTTAATTATATTATTTCCTGAAGGAAATAGTTTTCTCTGCCGAAGTCCAGGAGTTATTAAAAAAAGTTGACCTCACTGGAACCAATCAAGATGGAGACAAGAAGCCTGTGATGGATTCTTAAGACAGACATGTTCATGCATCTGTATTTTCAGGGGTCCAGGATTTTAGGACAGGTGTTCCAGACAAGCCTGGTCTTGCGACAGCCAATGGCCGGTGGCCAGGATGAGGAGTCCCTTCCCATCCATCCTCATGAAATGCCCTGAGCAGGGGCATGTGGGGTGCCCTATGCACCCAGCGAGGGTACTCGCCTGTGCCTGGATCGATTTCCTTGCCAACACAAGCAAAGAAAAACAGACGGATGCTTTGTAGCTGTCAGCAGCACATAGGCTTTTTGTCCATCTCTTCCTCTGTGCCCATAAATAAAAGTGACAGCAACTTTATTTAGGACTTCTTCCAGTTAAGAGGGGATGGAAGAAAAGTGAAAAATGAAATTGTAGCTCAACAGAGGTGGAGGGGGAAGACCTTGGAAGCACAGCTCATGTTGTGCTACTGGTGCAGCAGCCCCTCACATTCCAAAATCACCACCTCCACATCCCCATCAGTGGTCCCTTCTGCCTTTCTGGACACAGAAATCCCAATCCTACATGCCCTTGTTTGCTGATACTCATCAGCTCCCCAGTACCAGCAGAGAAGTTCAAGCGTCTGGAGTGAGTCAGAGATCGAATAACCATGTCTCCTTTGTTCCTGAAAGAGACTAAAAAAACCACCAAATAATCCAGAGGAGAAAGTCACCTTTTCCTGCATACATGCAAAATTTGTAGCAACAACAGCAGCCCCAAACTGCAGCTTAGCCCTGTGCAGGCTCACCAGCATGGCTGAGGAGTGTCCACTACCACAGGAGGTCCTGCCTGTTTTGGCTGTAACCTCCAAGTCTGTTTCAACTGAGTCAAAGTGCAGAAGAGGGTTAGAAGAAGGATGGTCTGCAAGAAGGCTGAGCACTCTACAGTCTCAGGCCCAGGCAATGTCCCACTGTGGGGGAACCACAGCCATGGTTTGAGTGTGCCAGTCTGGTCTCCCCCAGCTTCCTGCACCATCTCCCAGCAGCACAGCACCTCATGTACCACAACACTATAGCAACACGCTGATAGCAAAAAGCTTTGTTTCAGCCTTCATCCTGCCATGCCAAGCCAGAGTTATGCCACAAGCCAAAATCCAGTCCCAGGGGCTCACCATCATGCCAGTTCCCAGATGCTTAGAGGCTTGACTGGAGCTAGCCTGGAGTTATACCATGCACTTACACACAAACACTCAGGGTAGGCATGTAGGAAAAGAAACCTCCCCACCCCAGGGATGGGTGCCCACCCCATGCAGAAAGGTTCAGGGTGGAAGTTGTGTAAAGCCCCTTAGGGAGAGAGGCTGCCAGTGACCTCATGGGTTTCTCCCACCGCTGCCCTCTCCGCTGCCATGAGTCAGAGATTAATGACAGGCCATTTGTCAGCACCAGTGGCATCATCGCCAATCTCATTTCTTAGCAGACATCTGACCTTGCTTGCCTCCCTGAGACCCGTGTTACTGCATGGCTCCGGCAGCCTCCTGACAGCTCCCAGGGGATGCAATGTAAGGCAAGGAAGCGGCTGTGACACAGCCTGATCCTGACTCAGGATGCACAGACAAACCCTTCAGCTGCAGGATAAGAGTCAGAGTTGGCTTGTCCCACTGCCCTATCCTTCTCCCAGCTGGCACCCAAGAAAAGATCTCCCTTACTGAGAACTGGACAAGATTATGGAGGAGGGAGATCTGTGCCCAAAGAGGAGGGATCCGGCAAGGCGGCATCCTGTTGTCTCAGCCCACATTACCCAACAAGCTGGAGGGATCAATGTGCAGTTCCAGCTGTGGCACCCACAGCTGCTCCACAGTCAACCATGACCCAGGCCAAATTTTAACCCAGATCTCATTCAAGAATATCAGATAAAATCCAGACACAGATCCATCCTGCATTCCTAGGAGAGCTTGTATCCATGTCCTGTGGTGCAGATGACCTATGCCATAGGGTCCAATACTCCTCTGCCCCAAACCAGACCATCTCGGCACTATACAAGTCCACTATGTGACTTACAATCACTTGGTCACTACACACGGCTCTGGCCCTCACAGAAAAGGAGTAGAGAGATTCAAGAGAAGGGGAATAAAACGTCTTCTGCATCAGGGCTTTCCAAGCACACCATGGCTTTTCAGCCTGAGTTGGATGAAGAGGCAGGACAGCCACAGGATCTCAGACTAGACACACTGTGTTGGCCAAACCATGATGCTTGCACAGCTCCTTACTAAACAGCAGAAAAATGATTTCAAGAGGAGCAGCAAAAATTCAAGAACAATTTGTCAGAATTCAATACTGACAAATGTTGGTCCTGATGCAAGCCTTGCCTCAACACAACCCTCAGCCTTACACAGCCAGATGCATCCCCACCAGGAAGGACAAGACAACACCAATAAGGCTCTTCTGCACCGAGTCAAAACAGTCCTGGCTCTCATATTTCTCATAAGAGGAATGAATTAAAATTATGTGGGACTAGGAAAAGACCCACTCAGTTAAGATGAAGAAATCAGTGCCATTAAACGTCATTAGAATAATATGCCCAGAAAGCTTCATAAAAGGAGATACCATATGATTGAATGCTCTCCAGACCCTCATTTTACACAGACCCAAAACATCAACTGAGAGCCTCTTCTAACAGCCAACTCTCACAATGAACTCTCACAATGGTTTTATGTTTTGTTTTGTGATGTGTTGGTTGTTTTTTTTCCGGAGGAGCTTTTGAGTTTGCAATTGAAAGTACAATTCCTTTAGCTCCTGGGAGGGGGGGAGGGGGGGAATAAAAATCGTTTTTCATTAAGCTGAGGCAAATGGCATTTTTGCTTGTCAAAAATATTTGACACAACTCTGACAGACTCGACTGGACATATAAATAAAAGATTTAAATCCTTCTGCCTTCAGAGCTTAAGAAAAACTTGCTGTCAGTCCCACACCAGTACAAGTTCTCTTCTACAGGTCATGCTTCCTGGGGGCAGGGTGCTGATGCTGGGACGAAGGGCTGGCACCAGCCACGCCAGCCCATTCGCACAAGTAAAACCCCACCAGCTCACACTATTCCTCTGCAGCTGCTCTCCCTGAGACTGGATCAGCCTCCCCTGATTCATCCAGCAAAGAGCCAGCTCCAGCGGCAGGGAGGTGAGCAGCATCGATCTCCTCCCTCTCCTGCCACCATCTGTATCCGATAGCAGCATCGACCGAGAAGCCCTGGATGCTGTATTTCCTCAGCCACCTGTGCTGTGCAGCAGCAGCCATCGAGCCTCCTTCCCCATCCGTTGTGTCAGCGAGGTGGCCACAGACGCTGTGACAAGATGCAGAGCGGCGTCGAAGCCTATTTTGAAATCCTTCTATCCTATACAAGCCAGAGAGGCTTATATGCATGGATTTATACTGTTTGCCCCAATATTTAGCTACTGAGCTGACTAATCTGTGTGCAAGACAAACCCCGGTGGCTCAGAGGCTGAGCAATCTACATCATTTATCATTTAGATTAGCTGTTGTCTTAATCCTCTTTAAACTACTATAAGGGAATGGATGTTCTATATGCTCAGGATACGCAGAAAAAACCCAGGCTGAAGCTCAGAAACTTGGGCAGGAGGTAGAGTGACAAATCCTACCAAGCCACAGAAGGAAAAGGAAAGTTGTTGCACCTCCTGACAGCTGGTTTAACTTCCTTCTCCACCCTAGCAACCTTTAATTATTTCCTAGCCAGCTTCTGCATTGCTTCCTAGCCAGCTTCCTAAAGCTCCCCTCATCACAACCCCGGTATGGGCTGTGGACCCCAACCTGCACAAGCCCATGCAATATGGTCTTCCTGCTGATCTGAGGGTGTGCAGCTCTGTGCCTTGGGAGCTGAGATGTCCCACGTAAGCATCAGCCATGGCCGTGCTGCTCTGGCAAAGGCCCTGGCTCTGCCCAGCCCAGCTCTGGGCTATGCCTGGCAAATAAGCAGGCTCAGGTCAATGATTAAAGCCTGCTTGACTATAGAGGATCATGCCATGCATTGCTGCAGTACCCAGCAGGAGGATGAACAAAACTAGGTTTCTTTATGGAAACAACAAGGATTTGGGGGGCAGAAGGAGGGGGTGCAACAAGGCAGTAGCAAATGAGGTTTTAGTTCGCTGCCTGCCAGAGCTGAGGGAGCTAATAAACAGACAGATGAGCTAAATTGTCTTCTGAACCTCTGTATCAGTATTCACATTACAGAGGCTGCTTCCAGCAATTCCAGAGTATTAATAATAAATGCTACATAATTACAGCAGACTTGCTTTGTCCTCTCTTCCTGTTTACTGTCAATGTCTTCTTAACCCTGTGCAGCCCACATCTGACTCTCCATCAGCACAGCCCCTCTGCAGGTGGCACAGCCCTGGAATCACCTAGGGTTGTCTCTCCCAGCTGCCTCCTGGGCTGGTCAGTGTGCAAGAGAAGGTGAAGGAAAGCTCAGGTGCTGACACCACTGTGCAGTGATCACCTTCTACCTGTCAAAGCCCTCCCAATGTTGCTGCAGGGCATGAAAAAGGTGTGTTCAATTGAGGCCTCAGCAGCACCCCTAGGCTGGGATGAGCTGGGGATTGTACAAACAGCATCTCCAGCCCACAGAGTTGCAACAAATCATCAAGAGCTTCTTAGTAACAGCTAGGGTTTATGGCCTCTCCTGGTTTTAATCTCCTGGAATCCTGCATCTGGAGTTGCCTTTCCTACAGACAGAGATGTTTTTGGGGTACCTCTGCCCCAGTCTATTGGGACCCTTCCTGCTGCACCCATGGACACAGGGCTGTCAGTGGTGGCAGCCACCCAGAATGCAAACCAGAACCAGTAACACTGCATACTGGTGGGAGCTGGAAGCAGGCTCTGGAGCAATCCTAGAAGGACATACTTGTGGGAAGACACAGGAAATGACCCACAGGTCCCTAGTCTGGCACCCAGGTGAGGAAGAACAAAGTTTTGAGGTAATCAAGTTCCAGATCAAACATCTCCAGCTTAATCAATGGCCACATTCCCACACTCTCCCTCATTCTCTGCAGAGCCATAGCCCCTTGGACTCAACTATTCTCCCCGAGTCTCCTTCCTCCCAGTCAAGCTGTACCAAAATGCCTGTCCTGTCTAATAATTTCATGAGCTGGTCCAAATGAAAGTTAAAGACCCTCTGGCACTTTTCCTCTTGAATTTTAGTAGTGTTTAATCCAATCTAGCTGCAAACTGAACTCTGGACCCTGCTTTACTTCCCAGAGGACTGTTTCTTTCTTCCTCAGTTGAAGGCAGAAAGCATCAAAACTCTGCAGAAGGGTCCAAGTTAATGGTACAATAGCAGTTTATATCTGAGCACACATTTATTTTGCACCTTTCAGGCTAGCTCTCTCTTTTCTCAGCCTTGCAGGGGTGCTGGACACAGGCCCCTTCACACAGGCCCCTTCAATAGTAGAAGAAATTTTTCAAAATTTTTTGCCTGCCTTCCAGTGCAAATTAACTCAGCTCCTGCCCTGACTGCAGACCTTTCCAGACATGAGACCCACTGGACTGCAAATGAATGCCAAGCAACTCAGATGCAAATCTCTCCTTGCTTAGAGAGAGCCTTAAATGTGAAGGGAACACTTGGCTCAAACAGCTGAGCATTGAGATGCCTTGAAATAGAAAGAATAACCCAACTCAAATACAGCTTCACCACTCACACAGGGAAAGCAAGGCCAGAGTGACATAAGAACATCTGTCCCTCAGACTCCAGTGTCTCCCACCCAACCTGGGACATGCAGAGCATCCCCCATTGCTGGCATCCTGCCACCATCCTCCAGTGGTGCCCACAGCTGCACATTTTTATTTGGTGTTTTCTGTGCTGTCTCCTCTCCCAGATGAAGCATAGAAGAATTTTTCTCCCTGTACACAGATACTTTTTTGAATTCTCAGAGAATGAAACGGCAATCAGTTGCTCAGGAACAAACACTTAAGGAAAAAGTCTGCTTCTGTCCTAAGATGAGTACAGGCACCAAGGAAAGTGAGAGGGACAGACAGTGCAAGGCCTGGGAGCAAGACACAAGGAGGAATCCTCTGGACTGCTTACATGGAGTGTGCATGCCAGAGAAGGATGAAGCAGAATGGAGATTAGGGGATCATCATATCAAGCTCTTCCTTGAAGGATTGTACCACAGAGACTACTTTGAGAGCAATGTGGCTAGTAGGCAGCTCCAGGAAGGACATGTTCATCTCTGCCTGGGCTGATTGCATCTCTGCTGGCTGTCTCTTTCTTCACTCAGTGCTACCTTTGGCAGAGAAGCCCCAATTTCCTCACCACAGGGACCTGTGCAAAAGACACTCAGCAGGCTGGAGTCCCCCACACACCACCATAGGATGGTTCAGCCAGGAAAGCACAATGCAGAATCACCTTTTAGTAAGTAACAGGTAACAAGTAACAAAACAATAATATCAATAAATAATAACTCCTTAATAAGAAGCATTAAAGCAGTGTACCTCTTTGCCCCAACTCTGAAGCACATGGGAAGCTCCTCTCTTGCATGGGGAAGTTCAGCTTTTGCCCTCACTGGACAGACCTGACTTGTTCAGAGGCTCTGCTGGAGCAGGACCAGTTCTACTGGGTTTGGCTATCAAGCAGCCAATGCCAATGTTTCCATCCACCAGCTCTCACACTGCCCTTCTCTTCTGGCAGCTCAATTATACCTAATGAATTACATCCAGCACAAGTCACGAGCAAATGCAGGAAGACTTGGCAACTACAGTGATGTGCAAGCAGAAGATGAATAAATAAAGTTGACAAAAGATGCCAGTTCATTGGTAAAGATGCTATACTGAAGCATCTGTTTTGGGTGACTTTGGCTCAAAAGGGAAAAAAAATAAATAGCCAGTTCTATCTTTAATGAAGAAAAACTCCAGAGAAGTTTTATGCTATTTCAGCATTTAAGTTCTAAAAAAAGGGTATAATTCTGGTTACCAGAATAGATTCAGAATCACAGCTGTAGACTACTGTTGGTCAACCCAGATGTCAACCTAATGCCACACAGGTGGTGCAGAAACCAGCCAGCTCAGATACAGTGGCTGCTGCAGGTCTGGGCTGAGCATCTCAAAGACTAGGCTTTTCTCATCTCTTATTCCTCTTGCAGTGTTTGACTGGTGTCATGGGGACAAGATACCTCTCAGCACCTGACAGGCAGTCAGGTGACACAAAATGGGCTGTGGTCTGCTGCCCTGTCCCTAGGTGCTTCCAAAAACAACTCCACGTCCTGTCCCCCTCCACCCATCAAGAGGCTTGAAATCACAATGACCCCCCTAAACAGCCTGCAACAGCCTGCTTCACCTTCCCTTCCCCATGGTGCACACACTCACTGCTCCTAGCATCTCCAACACCATTCTCGTCCTCCGCAAACACTCTGAAAATCCACCAAGGATTTCTAACATCTCATTCCCCCAGGAGATGATGGTGAGGAAATTCTGCAAAACAAGACAAACTGCACAGATCCCTAACAGGCAAGAACCTCTTCACAAATCTAGTTGTAGCCATAACCAACTGTCACAATTTTCCTTTCAAAAAACAAAGAGCCTTGCTCCATGGTAATGCAAACAGTTGCCATTTTAATACAGTTTCCCCCTCCCTTTCCCTTCCCTTCCCTGTTCAATTTGAAGTCAATTACAGGAAGGTTAATGGGGCAGAGAGGATGCCAGTCGGCTGGGTAATGATGTCAAAGCACCTGGCATTGCCTGGGCAACAGCTAGGCAGCGGGGATGCAAATGAAGGCACAGGATTGCACTTGGTCCCTCCAAACGAGCTGATGCAATTGAGCGTATCAGCACTAATGAACGTGGAAATGATGAGAGAGCACCCAGAGAAACAAGACACTGATGGGGGAGTGGGAGCTGCACGCACGGCAGGAAGATGTGGTGACAGGCACTGTGTTCTGGGTGTCCATGGGAGCAGCCTCCACGGTGATGACGCTCCCCCAAGTCCTCGCTCAGATGTGCTTCCCATGGTTTAAAACTCTAGCTTTGCACATCCGAGAGCAAATCACGTTGATCTGCTGAAAGCTCCCCTCATGCAGCTCCCGACTCCTCTCCAGACAATCTATGACAGGAAGAGCAGGAGGGGAGATCGTGTGCGTCAAGAGGCCACATCTTAGAGTGACCTGATAAACATGGGGCCAAGGCAGCAAAGACCCAGGGGCAAGAGGTGCACAGGAGCAGAGGTGCTTGAGGGCATTTCAGTGCAAGGAGCAGTGACCTGCTCAGTGGGAATGCCGTTCCAGAAGTGTAGACCAGATTCCTCAAAGCTTGCAGTCCTCACATCATCTGCAATTGGTATTTTGAAGTTTTCAGGCAGAGGAGTGGGAGCCTCTATAATGGGATGTTATCTGGCAGTACAGCACTTGGCACAATATGCTTCCATGGACCAGAGCTACAGGGCAGCACAGCAAAGTACTGCTAGCCTCAGACGCCTGCACAAAGCCATTTCCAGCTTGGTCCACCATCCAACTGCTATATCTTCTCCCTAGTTCATAAGCTTAATCAGATTCCCCTCAGCATGCTTGGAAAACCTTCACTCCAATGCTATATCCCTGGCCTTTAAGCCCATTCTATGCCATCACTCTCTCTTTTTCCCTCACCCTACTCACACTCCAGCACAGCTGCCTTTGGTCCTCATGCAGAAGCCATCCATCCCTACAAATCCCAGTGGCATAGGTGCTTGTGCCCTTCTTGTGCTTTCTGCTTGTCCTCTTCAACTCCACAGTCCACCCCCAAAATAATGCTCCAGGGTGGCAACAGCTCCACTAGCAGCCACAGCGAGGTCCCACAGAAGCTCTGCTGTGCCAAGAAAAGCTGCATTAAGTGGACAGGGAGAAGCTGACAGCATTTCTCACATCGGTGACTAGCAGAGCTTGCACAGTTGAGATGCAGCTGTGCAAATGAGACCCCAGCAATCACCCCCAGCCCCAGTGATCCTCCATAGGCGTGAAGAGCAGTATCAGGGACACAAAGCAGCCGACGCCACAGGGAAGCAGTTGGGTCATGCATCCATTTACAAGGTCAGTGCCCTGTGCCTCTTTAAAGCACTTCACTTTTGCCAGAGGCAAGTCAAGGTGACTCGGATAGACTATGCTCCTGCTCTCCCTGTTCCCACCGATGCTCCTTGCTATCCCTGTCTTTGAGAGCCCCTAGGACCCCAGAACATCCTTCTCTGCTCTCTGGAAATGAACCAGCAAAGCAACAACCTGGGCCATAAATAACATTGGTAATGGGCAGGAGCAGCCATGGGCTCTGCAGGGTTTGGAGCATTCCTGGCCAACCTGTACGTAGGCTCTGTGGGACACAGGGCTTTCCTCAAGCAAACACCTTCCAAGCATCCTCCTGCCCACCACAGCAGCAGTGGGCATGCCTGGGCAAACAGCAGCGCCATCCCAATGCCAAGTCTCTCCTTGAATCTCAGCATGTTGCTTTTAAATGTCAGCAGTAAAACCAGCTACATGGAGAGAATTAAATGGAGGAGGGGGAGGGAAAAATAAGAGGGAGAGAAAGACGAAAGGGAGAAGAGACAGCTCTACTAATAGCGAGTCAGCCAGAAGTCTCAGAATCCATTTGAAATGCGTAGGGCTTAATTTAACTTAATGTTTGTGTCAAACATTGGCACTCTGTTAAAAGCACAGGAATCCAAATGCCAGTGGCTCTGCCTTTGCTAGTCACAAAAAAGCTGCTGTTCCAGTCCCCAGACAGATCCATTTGTTTTCACATAGGCAGCAAGTACGGTCCTGGGCACTGCAGTCACTCATGAGGGCAGTTCTGTATTTACTTAGCACTGGCAGCAGCAATGGCTTTGCCCAGAACACAAAAAATAAACACAGCCACTGCATTTCTGAGCTTGTACATGTCTTAAGGCAGCTCCAGGCTTCTCCTGAAAACACAGCTCAGTCAGGGGAAGAGAGATTTGCAACTTTCCCTTGGGAAGACAAAATGAAATCTCTCACCTATGTGGACTTTGGAAAGAAGTTGGAAGAAAAAAAAGAACAGCAAACTCTTTGCTCATAGACAGGCAGACAAAGCCACGAATTGAGCTGCAAAAGCTGTTTACCCATCCAGCCCTCCTCTCCCTCCTCTCTCCAGCAGCAATAGGTGAAGGGCTCAAAATGGGGCTCAACCCCAGGGCAGCGCTATCACTGCTGCTGTCCAACCCTCTACTAGAGGAAAAAGAAGAAATTCCAGCCTGCCATTTAAGATGATGTTCCTTCTGCAGTGTAAGCCCATCTTTACACACAGTAGGGACAATCCGAGGACGTTTAAGTCTCCTTGCCCTATTCTGGCAGTAGATCAGGAATTTGTGACATCTCATTTTGGTTTTGTCCCCCCTCTGAGGGCACCAGCAGATGACTTGCAGCACCAAGTACTGTGTGACTCAAGCCATCGACACAGGTGCACTAGGGACAGGGACCAGGGGACTCTCCCCTTTGCAGTGAGAACAGTCCAGTAAGGTCAAGCTCGCCTATAGGGTCTTGGAAGGAGGCTAAAGTATCTCTTTTAACCTTTCAACCATCTGCAGGACATTAGCCACTGATCTGTTCTCTGCAGCCACATCCTCCCATGCACCAGCAGGCACCATAAACTGGTGAGATCAGCAATGATGGGAACACAGCTCTGCCCACTTTTCCAAGTCCATGTCATTCCAACAGCAGAACCCAGAAACCTTCCCTTCCCTAAGGCATTCTCTACTTCCCAGCACATTCCTCAAACCTCCCTCCGACTCATTGCAGAGAACCTTTGCTGCCCTGCACCCCAGGGAGAGGATTTGTTTAAGGAGCCAGCACTAAAGGAAGCACTGCTGCCAACCTCTAGAGCCACAGATGGAAACAAGCCCTGAACTCCAGGGCCATGGGCACATTCCCTTCTCCACAAAGTGCAAGTGGGGAAGGGACTCCAAGAAAATTCAGAAGGGGCAACGGAGGCTTTTGAGCCTCTGCATCCCCTTAAACCTCCCCCTCCATACCAGGACCTGGATTCCTGTTTGATTTAAGACACAAATGGGATCGAGTTTAAAGGTCTCAGCCTGGCCCTTGACTCCTTGGTGGGAGTCTTTCCACATCACAAAACCACCAGACAATTCAGCCTGATTGACAGCCTTTCAGGCAGAGGGGCCCGGGGCTGAGGGAGGGGAGGGGGCCATGGGTCAGGGCTGAGGGGGGGCAGCCAGAGCAGTGCATGGGGCTGGGAGAGCGGGGGATGGCTCTGAGGTGGGGACAATGCTTAAGATTTGTGCTTCCATAGGAAAAAGGTTTTGGGGAAAGGATGAAAGGCTAGACCATCCTTGAGGGATCCAGTTCCACTTAATAAAGGCCAAAAGAGAGATTTGGTGTAGTGCAGTTTTTCCTAAAGTACGTGGATAGCAGCATGCACCAGAGAAATCAGGAAGCTGAGGACAAGGCAGAAGCAGGACTGCAGGCTCACAGAGACAAGAGGAATCAGTGACAGGCAAGAGCCAGGAGACAACAAGGATGGGAAAACAAGTGAGCAAAGCCAGCATTCAGTGTCCCTGCGCTCAGCCAATGAAGATGGAGCAAAGGCTGAGATGGCAGCATGGAAGCACACATATGTGGACACATGCACCTTGTGCCATATTCTGTCTTGGGCCCCATCCCTGCTTTCCAGCTCGAGCAAAATCCAGCCCAGTGAAGGGACTTGACCAAGTGACTCCTGCAGCAGACAGGACCCCCAGAACAGCCAGCAGCAAAGATTAAGTGCTTCCTCACCTCCTTTACCTCCCACTCCTCACATCCCATCTTAGGAGAGCTGGTCACGCTGCTAAGCTCCCTCCATCATGGCTTTTCCCCCTGTTCCAAGGCTGATGCCAGCAATCTTCATAGGTCTGCAGAGCCCAGTCTTCTGCTGTATGTGGCCAGCCCCTTTCCAAGCCCCATTACGTTGCTAATTTTGGTAGAAGGTTCCCTTGAAAGTATTCTCACCTTGCAGTCTGGGTCAAAACCATATTTGCCAGCCCCTCTTCTCAAGAGGACACAATGTACTTCTGCAATGAGAGTCATCGCTTGGGGAGACCAAAACGAGAATGTAAGAAGACCACAGATACTTGTCACGGTATCTTATTTATCTCCCCTTTTGCACACAGGAAACCCTTTCTCCTACTCTTTTTCCCCCCCCCCTCCTCTAAATAAAAGAGAAAAATTTTAAGCTGGTGCTTTAAAGCACAGCAACCGCCAGCCCATCTCCATGGATTGCCAAGAGAGCAATTCATCCTCTGCCTCTATTCTGCAGTAGGTAAAGCCCCCCCTCTCGCTTTTGTTCATCTCCCCGCTCTTTTGTCTGGCCCTGAAAGCGTTGATCACTCCTGCATGAGGAATGTGAAACTGATGTGATGTGATAGGAACAATGCTCCAGCCCCGCTCCTTACAGCCACATCAAAGTCCCCATTTGCATGGCTTCTCTTGCCTGCCTGTCCCCCTCTGCCCCTGGCCATGCTCTGGCTGCTTCAGCGCCTTCATTGTCCTCCCAGCTTCGAGAAGAAGCCTTGGCCTCCTGCTAAAAGGCACTCGATGTGCTCCTCATGCCTGCCTCTGCCTCCTTTTGCCTTTGGGAGATGGGATCCATGAGTAGCATCTGGCTGGCAAGAGGTGTGACATTCGCACAGGCTAGGATGCAGTAACATGCTCCCTGTTAATACTGCTGCTGTCTGGTAGTCATTACCCAAAGGATGCTTCTCCTTGCGGCACTGACAGACTGCGGGGGGTGTCTAAGCAAAGAGATGGAGAGATGACGAAGAACTGATAAATCAAGTGTGGGGCAGAGGGGCCCAGCCCTGCTAGAGGAAGATGAGGAAGTGCATTAGCATAAAGATTAGGACATTTCTTTGAAGTCAGTGAAGGGCATAGAGATAGTTCACACTGAAAATGCCCTGCTCTTGCTGTGCCTGGGGGAAGTAGAACCCTGACTGTCAGACACTCAGTGAGGACACGACCTGACAGCTGGTCCCCATCACACCTGTAGCACTACCAGCCCATGCAACACCTTCCAGCACTGGCAGCTGCATGGAGCTCAGTGGATGCTGCAAAATCCACTGGAGCAGCTGGATAAACACAGCTCTGGGTCCAGGCAGCTAAACCCAGGAATGCTGTCACCAGGTAAAAATCCTACTGCTACCTTGCAATGAGCAGCTATAACCCAATGCTAAGTAACCCTTTCCAGAGCTTGCTGCACATGGAGTACAGTTTCTCCAGACCTCATCAGATAAAAGACTTTAGCCCAGCATCAGCAAAGGAGGCTGCTGAGAGAAAACAAACACTCCAGATAGACACTCTCCCCAGTCTCACAGGAGCTGTGGTTCCATAGCAAGGCTGTGTTGACATGACAGCAACTAGAAAGTGATCGCTTCCCAGCTCCCCAAGGCACCATCTGCTTCTAAGTCCACTGGGAGCCCCAGCCAAACAAGCTGCCTTTCCCTTCAGAGGGCATTCGGGTGCCTGCTGCCAGGCAGGAAGATGAAGGCAGTACCTTGGCAGGGATGGTAAAATTCAGGTATGGCCATGCCAGCTGTGGAGCAAGGGGGAGGCTGGCATGGGACAGGACCAGAGGAAAGCAGTAGCAGGACCACACAGAACAACATAGCACCAATTGATATTGGAAACAGGAGGGACACTGATGCCTCTGCAAAACTGAGGTGCTGCTGATACACCTCACAAGCTGAAGGATTTAATTTTTGACAAACAGATAATAAACTTAGGTAACCCTTCCCACCAGGACAAGGACTGATT
Source organism: Serilophus lunatus (assembly GCA_013399895.1). Lineage (NCBI taxonomy): Eukaryota > Metazoa > Chordata > Aves > Passeriformes > Eurylaimidae > Serilophus > Serilophus lunatus. The sequence goes on along the minus strand of VXBA01003015.1, from coordinate 377,808 downwards.
CCCTCCATCCCGTTCATCCTGGAGTATCGCACTTGCCTTCAGCCTTGACACCAACCATGATGCTGAACTGGTCTGTGTCACCAACCAACACACAGAAATGGCCTGCATGTGTCCACTGAAAAAAGGCACTTCCAGTCCAGCCACTTCAATATAGGAAGCAAGATCCAAGTAATCAAGGCTTTGACCAAGGTTTTTGAGCCCAAGCACCAGCTCCAGCTTCCACCTCATACAGAGGATAAGTGATGAAGAGGGACTCCAGGTGTTTTGACTTCAAATGCACAGAAATCACAAACCAACTTTCCAAGAGCTATTTCTGAGTTATCAGCTGACAGACCAAAATGCACACATGGCTTACATGTAGAATGTGCTGCTCTAATATTAAACAGGCACTTCATAAGCACTTTGCAGGCCACCTGTACCCAAGAAGCCTCCCAGATCTTGAGATCCTCTACCTCTCTTCAGTTCTTACCAGGTTTTGTTTATTCTTTATAATCTCATAAATAAGCTTTATAATTCGCTTATCCCCTATTCAAGCTCCCTTTGCTCTTCATCTCTAGCTGGAGCTCAGCAGCCTGCCAAGGGACACAGCACTGGCAACTATTCCTGATTTATACTGATGGAGAATATAACTTCCCTTTACTAAAGTAAATAGAGTCACTACCAAGAGGCAGAGCACGATATTTTTTATTAATGAGCATATTTCTGCCTCAGTGTCACCGGGGAGGCAAGATAGTCAATGTCAAGAACTCAAGAGCTAAGACCACCTTCCTAACATTGTGGCCAGATTTGCTACACAAAGAGCCCACTGTTGTACATTACACCTGGCCAATGTCACTCCTGGTTAAGAAAAAAAGAATCTCTGCTAGAGGAATATGCTGGGGCGTGATTAAGGAGGATATTTCATTCTGGCATTCAGATTTATCCCTGCCAAGGTGGTTTACCTTAGGATAACACCAGAAAGGCTGTTTTGCTGCAGCTGTCCTCACACACTAACCAGAGACCCCAGCAGCTCTGAGGCTCCTTCATCAGGTTGGGGGGAGCACAGCACACCCCACTGTGCTGCCCATGACTGTGCTGGGCTCGCACCTGGTTACTCCCAGAGGATAAATCTCAGAGTCCTCTGCATCCCCAGGAGGAACAGTGTCCCCTCTTTGGTGGACTGACCTTGGCTGCATGCCAGGTGCCCACCAAGGCCACTCTATCACTACCCTCCACAGATGGACAGGGAGGGTAGAAAATACAGCAAAAGCTCATTGGTCAAGATAAGGGCAGGGTCAGATCTCTCACCAATTACCATCACGGGCAAAACAGACCCAACTTGGGGAAATCAATTTATTTTATCACCAATCAAATCAGAGCAGGGTAATGAGAAATAAAACCAAATCTTAAAGTATCTTCAACCACCCTTTTTTTCTTCCTAGGCTCAACTTCACTCCCAATTTTTTCTACCTCCTCCCTCACAGCAGCACAGTGGAACTGGGAACAGCACAGGCTCCTCTCGCCAGGGGCCACAGGTCCTGTCAGGAGCCTACTCTAGCATAGGGCTCCCCCAGGGTCACAGCCTCCTTTGGGCATCCACCTGCTGTGGCATGAGATCTTCCACAAAAGACAGTGCGTCTCTGCTCCAGGGTGGACCTTCATGGGCTGCAGGGGCACAGCTTCTTGTCTGCACCACGGGCTGCAGAGGAATCTCTGCTCCAGCACCTGGAGCACCTTTCAGCTCCTCTACGTCTTCACTGAGTTGGTGTCTGCAGAGCTGTTACTTTCACACACCCTCACTCCTCTCTTCTCTGGCTGCAATTGCAATTTCCCCCCCTCACTTCTTAAAATCTGTTATCCTGGAGGTGCTATCACCATCTCTGATGGGCTCACCATGGCCAATGGGGGGGGGTCCGTCTTGGAGCCAGGTGGTATTGGCTCTGTCAGACATAGGGGAAGCTTCCAGCAGCTTGTCACAGAAACCACCTTTGCAACCCCCAACCCACTACAAAAACTGCACACAAACCCAAGACATCCCTACCCCATAAGCCTGAAAGGAAGAAAGTATCAGTCTTTTTTGGTGGCTACAATGGTGCAACAAGTAGCTTTGCTCAGAGAGATGAAAGTCTGCAGGACTCCAGGAGAGGAGCCTTGTTCTCCTATTATGGGAGTGATTTGTTGCAGAAAACACATATTAGATGTGTACATCTCTCCAGTACTCCACATTCCCAGTCCTCCACACAGCTGTCAGCAAAACTGAATAGGTCTTATTCCACCAGAAGAGTCTTTGTTGATGCTGCATCAAGAACAGACAACAAATGCTTTGTGCCAGTAAGGGATACAATGATCCCCACACAGTGCTCACTGAGCAGTAAAACCCACCCTCTACAGGTGGTGAAACAACGTAGAATCTCCTGCCCCACAAGCAGGGCTTGGTACGCTCCTCCCCAGGGGATGAGGGACCAGGAGACATCGTACCATTTCTCTTACTCTACCCCAGTGGTCCTCACCAGCCCCTGGCCACCTTCAGCAACTGAAAGTGACCGCATTGAACTCTGAATCCAGAGGAAGCCCCTCAGCTTGCTTTAAACTAGCATGGCAGCTTGCTGAAGCCAAACATCACCACTTGAGCAAAAGCCAGGAGAGGCACCCCTAACCCTTCCAGCTCATACGAGCCCAAAGGCAGCAAGACAGTTAAACAGAGCCACTCAGCTCACTGCATCCAATTGCCATTGGAGGCATACCACAGGTGAAGAAACCTTGATCCAGCCGGACAGATGTTGTTTCAGGGCTTCCTAATCTCTGTCCCTAATTCACTCCTGGTTTCTGCAAGATGCAGTTAATTCTTGACCAGCCACCATACATACATGTTTCTTTGCTTTCAATTCGGCCAGCAAAATCCATTTTCCTTGCCTGTCTCATCCAGTTTCCATCAAGCCTGCTGAATTCTCCTTCAGTGAAATAAGCAAGCTTACTGTAACACCCTCTTTTGTAAGAGCATGGCAAAAATGACAGTCTTTCTGGTGCCTGACTATTTCCCTTCACAGAAGCTAAACATTACTCGTTTTCAATTGAGAACTGTTCTGACTTCTTAAAATGCATGAAAGCACCAGGGAAGTCAATTCAACTGGGAAAGAAGTTTCTAAAAGAGAATATTTATTTCCCTTGCAGTTGCCTGTGGAGAAGTTTAGGCTGGTACTAGCCAAAGATATGGGGGTCTTCAGGTGAACACGAGGGGGAAGGCATGCAATTCAACATCCGTCTCATGCCGTCTTCCACTCATGAGAAGCTAGAGATCCAGCTGTTGATTTAAGGTTCCTGGTGGGTCTGCAGGAGGAAGGGCGGAAGCTGCCCCAACTTGCACAGCCCTGGTGTTTTTCAGGCTTTCAGTGCCAGAGACAGAAGCCAACTTTGGTTCTTGCAGAACACAGTCCCACGCCTCTGCAGACCTCAAGATGTGTTCTAAAGGTTTCTCACACTGAGTTTGAAGCAGGACAGGGAGAACAGAAAACCCAGATCTGTTCCTCTCACACTCCCTGCTCTTTTGGTTTTGTTTTTGTGGTGACATGTCCTCATGGCAAAGGAGCTACAAGACACCAATGTTATTGGCCCTGTGCTAAATGATGCCAAATGGGCATCATCTTAGACAGAGTAACCCTTTGATCCAAACTCATCTGGAGACCCAGGTCAAGGTGCTATATGTAAGCACCTGGAAGACCCACACTATTAACTTCTGCCCAGAAATAGACACCAAGCAGCCTCAGAGAAGGGGGGAAGTCTCCAGGTATGCACAACAAGGAAGGAAACCACCAGAGAGCTGTCCTCCCATCCCCACTCCTGCCTGGGCAGGACAACTCTACATGTGGAGCCGGGCAGCTGATAGGAATCCAGCATGCCGTACACCAAGCTCTGCAGAAGAAAACCTAGTCCCTGTACTCCATTTGAAAAATGCTTGAAGCCTGATGCTTTCAGCACAGGAAACATCCAAATTTCTTACACTTTAGGGTTTAATTCCTCCCTCACACCGTGCAGTAGCCTGGAGTTTTAATTTCTCATCCTCTCTTGTTTTAGTTTCCTCACACTATTTCCACATCCTTGCCTTTCTTTATATTTTGGCAGCTACTCAAGTTTCATTCTCTTTTCCAAGTTACACGAGATGAATTTAAGACTTCTGCCACTCCTCCCTGCTCATTAGCAGACATAAATTAAAAGCAGAATTAAAGAGATTACTTACAATGCCACTTGAGACACCTTCAAGCTTCTTACTGCTTTGCCATGTACTATGAATTCTGACCCACCAAGGGACTTTACATTCGGACCTTGCCAACTGTTTATCTACATCCTGTTCGGTAAGTTTGGGGGAAGAGCTCTCATCTTTCTCAGAAATAAGATAAGACTTTATTAGAAGCTTTCCCTTCCTGCATCAAGTTTGTTGCAAAAAAATCACCAACAACTAAAGTCTTTTGACGAGCAGCTATGACCCACTTTAAGGAACAAAACATGCAAAGCCATTTTTTTTTATTTGTTTCATTGAATTTGGGTAGGATGTTACCAGACCAGCACTGGAAACAGCTACCACCTGCAGGGCCCTGGTCAGGTACAGCCTCCTACAGAGGCCATGGATATAGTGAGCCAAGAAAGATCACTGCACACTAGTTTGCTGCCAGGACCAAGAGCATCCTGTTGATTTCTACATTTCCAGGAGACAAACAACTGAGGACCTTCAGATTTTTATTGCTGTGCACAGCTGCACCTCTCCCCTCCCCTCTGTGATCCTGTGTGTCAGGGAAGAAAGAGGCTGAGAGAGATGCCAGCTGCTTCATGTTCAGAACCTGATGTGCTGACACTGGCACCCAGAAGCTCAGGGATGTTCTCTGACTGCAGCTGAAGTTATTCCTGAAGTCTTATATGATATTCACAGGTACTGCTGTTAAAATCCAAGTTGGCACAAAGTGCGCACAGGGCTTCCTTCCATAGCCCTTCCTGTCCCACAGGACGGTTCACACTCTGACAGTCATGTACAGACCCAGGCAAGATGTGAAACTGTGCTAAAGTTCCCCAGGGACAAAGGGCTTGGGGCAGAGCACCCAACCACCTATGGGAAAAGAGCAGCGAGAAGGACTGAGCATGTGTCACAAGATACTCTACCCCAGCTGGTCACCGGAAGGGAGCTCAGAGTGATGAGGACAGAGAACAAAGCCAACAGCTCAACTGTCAGCTCAGAGTGCCAAGGCACGGCGAGAGCACACAGGCCATCACTGCTACGTAAGACACCACATGCCCTAATCTCTCCCCAGGGAGAGAACCTCTTCCAGCCCAGACTGTTTGTGTACTCAGCTAATTTTGTTGCCTGACTTTCCACCTACTTGCTCAGCAGAAAACTGATCCTCCCAAGTAATCATCACTATTTTATCCCTACCCTAGGACCAAGGCCATGGCATAAGCAAAACCCTGCTACACTGCATCAGCTGCAAACCCAGTGTCACAAGGGCAACTAGCTCCCCTTGTTGCGTCCCCTTTGATGAAGCTCCTCTCCCAGTCTCAGCACCATGTATGCCAGCACAATCAAATACTGCAACCCACTTGTTAACCTAAAATGCAGTTCCAAATCTCCTGTGTGGCTCCTACACACAAGCCAGGCTGTTCAAGTTCAGTAGTATAATTAAGGGGAAAAGACACCCTGCATACACCAGGGAGCATCATGAACAGCATGAGCTTAGTGTTAGCTTTTGCTAGAGCACAGTGAGACTATTCGTGGCTGCTGCCTTCAGTGCTGGTGTCCATACTTGTTAAAAAAAAAAAAAAAAAAAAGCGGTTGAAGAAGTGGAACAGCTTCCAAAAAGAATTAGAAGAATGAGTTGGGAACTGGAAAGCCTGCTGTGCAGATGCAGCCTTGAGCACTCAATAGGTTCAACTAAGCCAAGAGACAATCAGGAGAGGACTTAATCACACGCTGCAAAAGTACCAGCGCAGGAAAGAGATTTCTGCTGGCAGCGGGATCCCGCTCTGGGGCTGCACAGATTTTACACAGTGAGGACAAAGAAGACTATGAGGCTTGTGAGTCACTGTAAGAGAGCAAATAAACTAGTCTGGGCTGGCAAGTATTATGCCCAGTTCTCAGCTCCAATTGCAAGCCACCCCAACCCTTAAACCCCAAGCTGTAAAAGAGGAGAGCAGAAGAGTATTGGAGATGCTGTGGTTCTTTTCCCTAAATCAGCCACGAAGATGAACCAGGAGCCAAGCTGCAGTGCAACACCAAGGGCACCTACTGACAGCACACCCTGAGATGTCGCTCCTTTTACTCCTCATTTCATGCACCTTCCTTTACCTCTTCATTTTCAATGCAAGAGACTTGTTGAAGGAGAAGCCCATGTTCTCATTAAAGAGTCAGGCCAGTGGTCATCTGGAAAAAGAGAAGGCAGATTATTTTGTTTTTAAAATGCAAGTCAGCTATCCTTACTGGGTCAGGGGAAGGATCAATTAGGATGGACCAGCAGCCTTAAGAGGTCAAAGCAGGCATCCCACGTGTTTCATCAGGGAAGCTTTACATCAAACACTGCTCTAAAACTCAGCTGCAACACTGAAGCCTGCTCTTCACTCCTCCAACTGTAGTGCTCATTTAAACTTTAAAGCAAAGCTGCCCACGATGCCTGCTCGAGCTGAGTAATAAATGGCACAGATGAGCTGCTGCCAGGCTGGGGCTGCAGTCCCATGGAAGATCTGCATCCTAGAGCCAAACTTGCAAAGAGCAAAGACATTACCCCACTTCATGGTGGGGGTGACAGGAAGAATTCACTGGGAGCCTATCCCTTCCCTCAGACTGGGGCATCCTCTGCACTGTCAACACCCCTGGCACCAGACTACCTATTCTTTTTAAAGCAAAGGGACACAGTTACTTACATTCCATCATTAATTCCCTTAATGCCCTGAAGAGTATTTATTGAGGTTAGCCAAGCAGTTGAGATGCTTGCAAAGTACCCTCAAGCTTTCCTTAATAGCTATTTCAGTATAGTCATGTTTTGTTTCTAGTCTCCTCCACATCTCTTTGGGATTTTTTAGTCTTGCTAAAGACAGGTATAAAGAGATGGCAAAGATCTCAGTCATTTGAGACAGGAAAAGAAATTGGTGAGAAAACAATTCTATTTAATAGACCTATTGTCTCCCTTCTATTTTCTTCTCCCTAGCAGTACTGTGAAAAAGCCTTTCTCTCTCCTTCCATCACCAGCTGGAAGGGCTGAGATCATACAGCTCAGATACCTTCACAACATAACTTAAAGATTCATCCCATTGAACTCAACAGGGTCCACACTCCCCTCTGGCATCCAACAGCATTCCTGCAGACACTACAAGCTTTTAGTAGCTTGGTGAGTCTTCCTAGTCCCCATAGAAATCCACAAACAAAAACACTCCTCCATTTTACAGCCCTCACTGCTGCATGTTGCCTCACGAATTTTTTCCTCTCCTGGTACTCTCCCTGATGAAATCCTCCAAGGCCACTTCATACCTCCCAGAGCCTGTCATTTGTAAGTACTCTTTCTAGTTCAGTTTCCCCAGGTACAGAATTCTTAACCTAAAAGTGCAACTGGTCAAGGTGTTCTGAGGATATAAACCTTCCTAAAACTCACAGCAAGAATCTTACCCAAAGGATTTTTTCTTCCCTAACCATCCTTCACTGTCTGATCACAGTATCCCCATCACCTTCTCCTGAAGGCAGCTAGAACCAATACAAGTTCTTTGGTCACCAGCCTTCTGTCTGCTTGCAGTGCCATCACTCAACATCAACGGAGCAGTGCTAAGCCATCTTGCCTCCACCACCCATGTGCACTTATGTCTTTGCAGCATGCCCAGAGCCTCCAGCTGAGACAGCAGCTCCAATACCACACACACAGCCTGGAAAGGTAAAGGGAAAAAGCCCCACAAAAACAGGTCTGCAGTGAGAAAGGCAACTAGTTGCAGTTCAGTGAGCAGAGCATGCTGTATGCTCCTTCTCCCACTGCCTGGTGTGTTCATCTGCAACCATTCCTGCCCAGCTGGAGGAGGCTGGAGCACAAGCGTGGCTTCCAGGCACCAGTGCAAAGAAATGTCTGTGAGAAGGGAAGAAAGAAAAGTTCGTTTCGGTCTGCATGAACCCTACCCACCCTTCACCTCCGAGGGTACTTCCTCCTCTTGCCACAAGTAACAAGCACAAATAATTGAAACAAAAGATCATTTCCCAGAGCACTTCTGATCCACATTATCCATGCTTGTTGCAAGTTTTGAGGCTCGTTCTGGTCTCCACCAGCTCCAAGCAAACAGGAAAAGACTGCAGCACAGGGACAAGGGACAGAACCAGTGGTGAGGATGCTACAAATGAAACCAAGCCAGTTAATAGCTCTTAAAGGACTTGCAGCAGCAGAGACGCATGGGCTTCTCCGCAGGCCAGAACATCAAAGGCCCAGGGTCATTTGCACAGCCCAAGTTGCTTCCTAGAGCTTATGCAAGAGAGCGGATTTAACTGGGCAGTCCTGGAGTACCAGAGGCAGAGTTCAATTCCCTTCTCTTGACTTGTGTGGGTTTTGTCCTGCCTTTCCAGGTTGCGTCCTCAGACTGACCAGTGAGGTACTGTTGCCATATTAACAAAAAGGTGACCTAGAAAAAGGAAGACTTTTTCTTCCTTTTCAGTCATTTTCTTAAGTTTTAGGGGTCTTTTCTGCTGTTGCACATGGAGTTCTTTGCTGCTAAGCTTTGGCTGCTCCTACTCTGAGGCCATGGCTGTTTGGATCCTCCAAGGAGGTGACCGGGTAGACAGATGGGATCCAACTCACTCACTGTTCTACCTCTGGCATCTCATAGCTCCTGCTCACTGGAGGATTTTCAAAAAGTATTCAGGGATCACATTTCACCAGCTTGCTGCAGAAAGGCCCTATGCTCAACAGCAAGGCCTTAGTAGATAGGCAGAAAAAAGCAGATAAGCAAGAAGGCTTAGAGGAAAAGAAACTTACTTTGGCAGCACATTCAAGGTCCCTTTCTTCATTAGAGCCACAAAGATCCAGACAGGATGCTACGCACAGGCCATGAACTAAAACCAGGCTGCATTTTTTTTACTGCATTAGTCTCAGTCAGGGAAGCAGCAGAGATGTGACCACCTGGACACAGGGTAAATGCATAGGAGACTACCCCCAGCAGTGCTGTTTTCCTCTGAGAAATGGTGGGATGCACAGTTCTGGAACCATCACCCACCTCCAAGTCAGCTTCTGCAGCTGCTGTGACAAATGCAGTTGGGGAAAGAGTGATGGGAAGCACCAGTGACATTCTGCAGCAACACACCACCTTCCTTTCAAACAGCCTTGCTGCGTGCTGAGTCAGGCTCCTGTTTGCTTCCTATCCACCCTTACCCAGAAACTCTATCTCACTCACTCATGCCTCACCACCCTCCTCTCTTCAGCCATTCTTGCTCCTCTTCTTCCTTCCCTGCTCCCATCAGGGCCAGGAAACTCTGGTTCAGCATCTTCCATTTGTGATTTATGTGATTTATACTATCTCCAGCCTGGTAAACTACAAGATACTGGAGATGATCCAGGACTGCAGGAAGCATCTCTGCCTTGGCAGAGACCAGAAACAGAGGAAGAAACTGGATGGGAACTAGATGGGCTCTTCCTTCACTTGCTCTTTTTTCCTAGTTCTGTGATTTATCTCTCTCCCGACCATCACTGCAGGAACCAGGTCCATTACGGAAATTAAAATGTGCTATTGCCAGCAGCTGGCAAGATCAAACCCTCAGCATGCCTGTCCCCTCCAAGCAGGGATGGCAGACACCACAGGGCTTGCAGCCAAGCGCATCAGAGCAAGTGCCAAGAGAAGCTCCTGCACTGCACCCTGATGGGCCACTAGCTTTGGAGTCTGCTGGCCAGTGATACAGCTCAGAGGGCCAGCCAGATGCCAGTCTGAAGCTGGATTCTGGCACAGCAAGGCTTCCAGGAGCAACAGAGTAAACACAGACCAGCCATACCATCGCATGCAACCCCCAGCACGAGCACATTCAAGGTTTTAGAGAGACATCAAGATGCTTCAACACTGAGACTGACTTTGGCAAAGGGGGCAGAAGAAAACCTTTTCCCTTCTCTCCACAGCTTCCCCTATTAGAGAAATATCTCTAGTAAGAATATGCCTGAATCAAGGAAAGAATCACCTCCCAGGACAAATAAGTATCATAGAAGGCTGGTGGCTGCATGTATCTAGAAGCTGTGACCAACTGAACAATGCTTCAGCTTCATAAACACATAGGAAACCTAGAAGAGGCAGCTTAATGTTTCACTGACTGCAAACACAAGAAGGTCACTATCATATCCCAGAAAAGTCTTTTTCGCTCATGCATTCCCAAGTGATAACACAAGAGCATTCAGTCCCAAAGATATTTGCTCTCCAAGCTGGTGACAGCTCTGGAGAAAGCACAGAAATAAAAGCCTGCAGAAGCACATTAGAAGGGCTCTAGCAAGACAGGCACAAACTTCTCCTAAGCAATATGAGTGCGGTCAGGCACATGAAGAGAGAAATACAACCCCTGCTAGGAGGAGAGGATTTCCAGGTGCCCCTTCCTAGCCCCATGCAGCAGCGTGTCACATCCCAGACCCTCGCTCCTCAACTCAAGACACTGAAGGCATCACTGAGCAGCCCAAGCACCGCTGCAAAGGCAAAACCCCACAGCCATACAGCAGCACTTTGTACACACAAACAGCTGTATGAGAAGGGCAGCAGGTTTGTGAGCAGAGAAATGTTGAAATACATCACAAAACAGCTTATGCATTTTTATCAAAAGAGGCCAGATGGCCCTTAAAAGTCAAACCTGAAGGCTCAGATATTCATGGCCACAGCAAGAACAGGAAAGAAAGAAGCCTTATAACAAAGGAGCCTTTAAAACTCCCTCTGTTTCCCTGATGCAGCAGGGATGCAGGTGATGTACACAGACCCTGGCCCTAAAAGCAGGACACGTGTCCTTATGGACTCAAGCACCAAAACAGGAACTTGTACCAACTGAGGTCCTGCTGGCCTAAGCTCTTGTACATCCAAAGATCAGATGAGAAACAACAAACATGGGGTGGGGGGAATCAGGCAATTTTTTTTGTAAATTAATTTCCTGCAAACAGACTGTTTTGCTAGTACTTTCCATCTCTTAAAAGAGTTGCAAGTTATCATCTGGACAGTCAGAGCACTGCCATGCTGACAATAAACCTAATCCCTCTGATTAGAAGAGGATTTAGAAACAAACAGGAGGGGAGATTTCCTTCCTTTCGCAGCATTTCAAACAAACCCACTTCATGCTGCGCCACAAGATAACTTTTTGCCAGGCTGTCCTCAGCCCAGCCTAGACACAACAGGGCACTGAACACTGTACCTGGAGCCAGGAACCTAATTCTTAAGTGCCTCTGAACATGTCCTGTTAAAGAGATCACAGCAATCCCCACAACACTGCCCACACCACAGCAATATTCTCCTGCAATCACTGGGAGAGCCCAGGGTGCTGGATCTGAGCCCTGAACTCCCAGTGCCCTTTCTGACCTTCTGTACTCTGCTTCCTGCATTCCCATGATACTCTCGCTCCAGGGCACAAGGAACCTTCCAGGATTACTGATCAGCTGAATGATCTGCTTAAGAGAAGAGCGAAATCACAGCAACCAGCTCCTTTGCAGCCTGTACCATTTCTGTCTTCTGCTTCTGAGTTCTCAGGGAAGAACCAGGGTCAGTCAGGTGGACTGCCAGTAGCACTCGATCGGCTTGGTCATGCCTGTCCCCCCCGGAGTTGGAAGGTGCTGGACAAACATGGCAATTTTGCATCCAAATGCAAATCTAAATCCCCAGTCCAAATGTGGGGAACTACAGAAAGGAAAGTAAAAGTGCCCTTTGGCAGAACCCTTTCTCCCAGGAAAGACCACTTGTGCCAGGAGACTTGGGGAGGGGAAAGAGTGGGGCTGTCCATCAGCTGCTAATAGCACAGACACTTCATCCTCTGCCAGCTGGAACACCTGGGCAGCTCTGCATAAGCTTCTCAGGTACTCTGGACCATCACCAAGTGACGGTTCATCTTCATTCCCCCATCCTTGCCAGCCTTCTGACCATCCACTCCCTAAATAGCTCAAATCGTCTAACAGGGAGGGGACAATGAGTAAGAGGATAAAAAAATAAATCTCTGTCTCACCTGCCTGTGCATCATCTGGTCTGAGACCGTGGGTCAAACAACCTCCTTCGGTTCAAGGCATCATGCTGTGATTTTTCAGTGACAATCAGTGACCCAGAACTGCAGTATGGAGAGAATGGTTGGAGATCTGCCTCTTAAGTAGGTTAGATTTTGTATTACACTTTCACAGAAACAGCAGAGAAATCCCCCAAACACTTCACAGCCAGATGCAATAGCAATGTGCAAGACTTAATGCCACGCAAGGAACACGCTTTCCCCTGCCTGCAGTCTGGCTGCTGAGACCCTGCTTCACCCTGTGGAGCACGAGCCAGCAGGTACTTTAATTTTTCCGAAGGAAAGAGCTACAACCACTCACCTTTTGGTTAACTAAATGCATGTAGGAACACTGCTACTAGGGCTACAACCTATCACATCTTCAGGCTAGCTCCTGATGAGGGTTATCCTAACCCAAAAGCACTAAAACAGCCTGCCACGATCTACGCAAGGAGCAAAAGACTGCACACAGCTTTCTGCCTCAGTAGTACAGACCTAGAGCAGCTGGGGAGCAAGATCATAATGCTCCCATCTGCCTGAGCATCACTCCTAGCAAAGCACGAGAGGCACATGGAGGAGCTGGGAGCACCCAGCATCTTTCCTGCTGGTGTTTCCCCTCTGGATACAAGGCAACTCATCGCTGCTCCGGCCAAGATCCATGCTCTGCAGCGCAAGGGCAAACAGATGGTAGAAAGCCACATTTGTAGCCGGATCAGAGCAGGAAGCTTGCAAATCAGGCTACAAATGCATTACGGCCAAGCTGCTCCAACTAGCAAGCCCTTTGATGTACACAAGTAGACTCATTGCCTCCCAGGCCATGCACACTGCCTTCAATTTACAGTTTATGTGACAGAACGACAGGTCCCACCAGGACAGACTGCAAGAAGAGAGGGGTATGACAGGCGCCCCTGATGTAGGTGTCATTCTAACACATGATGACAGTAATTAACACACCATCACCAATGTGTTTAGGCTGGATGATCAATCTAGTGATCAAAACCTCACTTCAGCCTCAGCACAACTTCTTGCCATGACAAAGTCACTCCAACCCCCTTTCTTCCTGATCAAAAGGGGACTGCCAAAGGCTCACTAGAAACGGCGCTACCAGTTTGCAAGTTTTCTTTTTGAATTTAACGTAGCACAGAGAAAAATTTATGAGGTATTTTTCAGGCCAAGGTGTTGGCATTTTATTTGTCCACTATGAGTGCCCTCAGCTGCTTTACTGCAAAGATGTAGCCGAACAAATCACCAAGAACAGAAGTGGCCAGGGAAAACCTCTGTGAGATGCAGCTGGGATGTGTGATCTTACAGCTGTCACACATCATGTGCTGGAGATGTACAACCAGATTAGTGTGGTACAGCATGAAATCTGTATCTGGAGACACCTGACAAGGCGTGTCTAGGCAGAGAAGGGATACAGCATCAAGCTGGGGTGTACAGCATTGTCAAAACTCCCCACAGCACAGAGCCTTGCTGGAGGGCTTGCAGCTTGCAGCTGCAGGCACACAAGTACAGGCTTTACACTGGCGGAGTGTGAGAGATGAGTTTCCCATTCAGCTCCTGACACGACCTGAGCCCCCCTTAGCAGGAGAGAGAAAAAGCCAGCAGGTCCTCAGCTCTTCAGAGGGTTGGCTGGATGGTGAGGGGATGCTGTGGGCAATCCAGATTTGCTTTCTCGGATCTATGCACTTAGATAAATTCACACCAGAGAGAGAAAAACAAAACTCTCTTTACTTTTGAGACACAGGTGTCAAAATCTGGAGCTACACAGCGCATGCTCACCCTGTTATGCCTTTCCTTGCATGTCCACTACTGTCCACTGCCAGGGACAGAACTCGGGGACATTTGGGTGTGCTGATCAAGCTGTTTTCAGGAAATAAGCCAGCCTGAAGCATGCAGCAGAAAAGCACTGGGGCAGATATTCTGATCCACATTTGCAAGGGCTTTTGACAGGAGCAAAGAAAGAACATTTTAAGCATTCCACTCAGCCAGCACAAATCCCGGCCCATGAGACCCCTTCTAGGGCAAGGCACAAGAACAATCTCTTTCAGATCAAGGGCTCCTTTGTCACCCTGCTGCAAGCCATTTGACCTTCAGAGTCAGAAGGAAGCTCATATCACAAGTACTCTGATGGGCCTGGGTTGGGAGCGAGCCCAGCCACTCGAGAAGGACCACAGCCTGGCTGCCAACCCCAGCATCTCAGCAGGGAGATAAACAGATCCAGAGCCTGAGTGCTCAGCTCTGGAAACACTTGTTTTGGCTCAGCACAGTTCCTCCAACGGGAAGATACAGAAGGTTACTCAGGTCAGCTTTTCCATGTACAAGAATATCCTTGCCAAGAAATACCGGACCCAGACCAGGCTATGCCAAGGGTGTCCAGAGAAGTTTTGAGCCTTTGAAACAGAATCTAGCCTTCACTAACAGCATCTTCACATTTCTTCTAAGTGCATCAATCCCCCCTCCCTCCCATGCTCTGAGGAGGGAGCCTGCAAACCCTTCATCATTCATTCACAGCTATCCCTGCATTGACCCACCTTGAATGTTTGGAGCTCTCTTTCCTGCACTTAATTGCAGAGGTATTTATTACGCAGCATAGTAGTTACGAACGATACATAGACACAGCTGACCCTACACAGGGCCAGAGCCAGCACAGCTTCTGCCTCAAAATTCACCAAATAGCCTGGTGTGCAGTCTTTTGAGTACTGCTATTGCATTGCTGTATTGCTGTTTGGGTACTTGCTATTGGCAGCGCAAGCTCCTCTCGACACCAAAAACCTCAACAAAGCAAAAGCTGACACAGGTTGCTGTGAGATATGCAACGTGCAGCCAGACTGCCAGGGACCTCTCTCCCCAAGGGCTGCACCTTATGCTCTGCACCAAGACAGGACCACAATACCTCCAAGTCACCGCAGAGCTCAGCCAGCATCCAAAATGCTGCGTGTTCTCCCAACCTTCAAATGCTGGGCCCTAGCAGAGCATCTCAAGCCAGCTGAAACTTTAAATGTGTGCCTCAGATGTCATTATATTTACGCACAGGAGTTGCTTATTGGTGCAGAAACGTCAGAACAGGCACAGAGCCCCATGATAGGGCTCTTTTTGCAATCCTTTTGCAGGGACTCCTTTTGCAATCCCCCACCTACTCCGATTTCCACACTCCCACCACTGCCTTTTGCCTGGAGCAAGGAAAAAAAAAATACGGGCTAACACCAGTGCAGCCAATATTCGCCTTCAAATCTGCCCTGCAATGCCTGAAACCGCGAGAATAACAACAGTTTTTACAAGGAAAGAGGAACGAATAGGAGCATCAGCCACCAGCCAGAAGGAAGTCACGGGTACGTGGGCACTGCAGAAAGCTGATCTTGGACGGTGCCTGGGTCAGTGTGAGCAAGACACACGTTGGCCGGCATGCCAGCTTCTCCAGAAATGGGAAATGTGTGACAGATGCATGGTGTTTATGTAGCAGAACCGTTGCTCCCACGGAGCCCTGTCAGGCTGTTCGCACACAGGCTGACTTCAGGTCTGCGTGCGTACCCTTCCCAGCCTGCCCAGGCACCGAGGTGTTACAATACACATTTAACTAATTCACTTAAAAAAAAAATACTAGGGCGCACAGCCTGTGATTAAGAATTTCTTTCTCAAAACATTGGCAACGTGCCTGCAATTACCGAGCCCTTGTTTCTCCAAATTCCCCGGAGATCAACCGCACCTGATACCAGCATGTCCTCAGGTCTTTCATAACCCAGAAAGCTGCTCCCCCACCCCGGTCTCCGTTTCAACACTGGTGAGATTTTTCACACCTTGCAGCTCAGAAACACTTAAACCTCGGACAGCCTGATTCCAGCTCGGCAGGTCACACCAGATTCGCTGGAGTAATTGGCAGCACAGGTGGGCTGCAGCTGACACAAGCCAGGGCAAAAGCACTCTCATTAAAAGCAGCAAAGCAAGACCACGCTCAGCGCGATGGAAGGAAAATTCCTTCCCACACCGGGTCTGCCGAGCCAGCCACCAGGAGCTCTGCAAAAGCAAGAGCTAGAACAGCCCTCCCGCTAAAAAGGTCCCCCAGAATTGTGACCAATGGCCAAGCTAGCTGTGTGAAGGCAGGGGGAGAGGCTAGGGAGAGCCAGATGGCTTTTCCCAGCCAATAACCTCAAGTTCCATAGGGTTAAATCAATGCATGAAGCTATTAAAGGGGGTGGAAGTGTTTTAACATGGTTGAGTGAAATTCCTCACACTTTGAAGTCGACAAGGACCCCATTGGGGCTTAATGGGCTAGCACAACCCATCCCATTAGAGGTCGTTAACACGCACAGGAGTCTTGGGAAGAGAGGCAATTAGGACTCCCCACTAACCTCTGCAAAAGGGACTCCCTCCCTATCTTTGAATCCCGCCGATTAGGAAGAGGGATGCAGGAAGAGGTCATCCCCTCTTTCGCCCCCTGCACTTTCTCCACCTGGAAAGGCATGCACAGCAAGAGCTTGCAGCAGGTTGAGCTCTCAGCAGGCTTAAGGAGAAGAAAATTGGTCCCCAGGGCAAAGTGCAAGTCCTCTGCTGAAGGACATCGCTCCAGCCAACTTTCCTCTCTCCAGACTCAGGGCCACTGCTCATCACACATCCGGCAGCAGGAACAAGATGATACCAACAAAGCATCTGTCCTGGACAAGCAGTGGGCTGCTTCCCAGAGGCTACAGTGCAGTGCTGGAATTACTCCAACCCCCAATTTCTGCCTTGTAGAGTATGGTTGTAACACTTATTTCTAGCCTAGAACTAAAGTTAAGACTCCACAGGAGCTTAAGAATAGATATTGTATTGGGTTTTCTGTGACCAGGTTTTGGTAGCAGTGGGGGGGGAGGAGGGGAGGGCTATAGGGGAGGCTTCTTCAAGAAACTGCTAGGAGCTTCCCCCCATGTCCAGCAGAGCCCATGCCAGCTGGCTCCAGGACAGACCCACCACTGGCCAAGGCCAGGCCAATCAGGAGAAACAATCCTGTGATAACATATTTAAGAAAAGAGGAAAAAAAAGCTAACGGGTAGATAAAGATGGGAGTCAGAGAAAAGCAGAGTGAGAACATGTGAACAACAATGGCGACACTAAGGTCAGGGGAGGAGGTGCTCCAGGTGCAGGAGCTGAGGTTTCCCTGCAGCCTGTGGTGAAGATGATGGTGGAGCAGCTGTGCCCTTGCAGCCCATGGAGGAGCCCATGCTGGAGCAGGTGGATGCTGGAAGGAGGCTGTGACCCTGTGGGAGGCCCATGTTGGAGCAGGGTCCTGGCGGGAACCTACTGACTCATGGGGAGAGGAGCCAACGCTGGAGCAGGATTTCCTGGTAGGAATTGTGGCCTGTGGGGGACCCACACTGGAGCAGTCTGTGCCTGAAAGACTGCACCCTGAGGAAAAGTGACCCACGTGGCAGCAGCGTGTGAAGAACTGTTGCCCATGGGATGGACTCACACTGGAGCAGTTCGTGGAGGACTGTATCCCATGGGAGAGACTCACACTGAAAAAGTTCATGAAGGACTGTCTCCCATGGAAGGGGCACCATGGGATGCAAGGGAAGGACCCCTCTCTCTGAGCAGCAGGAGAAACAACAACTGTCCATGACCCCCATTCCCTGCACCAATGCGGGGAGGAGGTAGACCTTGGAAGGAGGAGGTTGGGGGAAGGCGCCTTTAAGTTTTCTTTAACTTCCCATTCTTAAGCTCTGATCCTGTTAGTAATAAATTCAGTTAATATCCTCGTTTGGAGCTTGTTTTGCCCGTGATGGTGATCAGGAAGGGATCTCTCACGGTCCTTATCACAACTCATGAAACCCTTTGTTATATCTTCTCTCCCCTGTCTGCTGGCAGGGGCGAGTGAGAGATTGGCTTTAGTAGGTCTCTGACATCCAGTCAGGGTCAAACCACTACAGGTATATAACAATTATTTGTCACTGGCAAGAAAACAGAAACTAAAGCTGAGATTAGAAGGGAAAGCAAAAAAAGACTCACTGCATTACCCCTTAAACTACCATTTAGAGCACCTTGCCCTGCTAGCCTTCGGATGTCCTCAAGGAGGACAAACCAGAGCCGTCACCATGGTGGGGTGGGAGCCCTGGGACTGCAGACTTGGAGCTGAAGTAGGAGAGAAGTGACCCTCAAATGTGCCTGCCAGCTTCTCTCACACAGTCAGTTCTGGGAAGGGTCTGAAATATTGATCTACTGAATAGACACTACAAACTCAGAAACAGGAACTACACAGAGCATCCACCTGGAGCAGAGATCAAGCTAGGAAAGGTTCTGGGTGGCTTCAAGAAGAGCTGTGGATGGGAGAGAGAGACCACTCCTGAGGGAAACTGCCTGGAGCAGTCCTCAAAAAAGTGGAAAATCCTACAATGCAGAGTGCATACAGCTTTCAACAAGATGATTTGGCAAATAAAAACTTTACTGTGATGAAGATGGTACATATTTTTTCTTCTTTCCCATAAGATGACCCAAGGCTGATACATCCTTATTAGAGGAAATAATAAGGGAGAGCTCCAAGGCTCTCCTTTCCTTAAATCTCTCTTCCTTTGAACATCTAGTCCTGCCCACAACCTAAACATCCCCATGTGCAGCCCATCAGGGCTTTAGTATCTCACAGGTGGTGTTTCCCTTCCTTGCCTGTCCAAGAGTGGAGTGAGATCATTGCAGCAGCACCATTCACCACGGGCAGTAAAGTGACTCTGGAACTGCATCAGTCCAGCCACAACTCAGCTCCAGCTCTTTCCTGTCTTCTCAGTACTCAAACACCTACCAAACTTTAAGGAGACCCTACCCACACCCCTTTGATAGCTGTGCAAAGTAAGTAATTGCAGAAGTATAACTCTGACCTCTTCTAATGAAGTCCAGGATAAGCCAACTTCCCAGTTGTCTCTTCAGATGGCTCCACAGCATCTATACTCCTATCCTGATAATCACCGGCTCACCATGGTACCTCTCCCACTTTCTTATATGCCCTTCATTGCAGCCACCTTTCCTTGGGCAGATGGGCTCTGCTCAGATCTCACCAGTCTCCAGCTCCAAGTACTCCCCTTTGCATCCTCCTCTAAACCCCTTCCTGGAGCCCCCTTTCCCCCAAAGAAAAGCACTGCTTGCCACTGATGGTAAGACTCCCCAAGGTGCCCATTGAACAGCCTGATATTTATAGGTAAGCCACTTTGTACTTTGCTCCCATCATCCTAGAAGGGGACCCAGAAACACCTATCACCTCAGCACCAGAATTGCTTTGATGTCTTAGAATTCACCCTACAGGCACCTGGGCTGGTCTGCACCAAAAGCAGAGAGCTAGGAGCATAACCCAGCCAGGCCCCCAGACCTGCAAAGTCTCCAGAACAATCTGCAAGCTGCTGCCTTATCCCTGTCTCATCCTTGTCTCTGGCTGGGAAAGGGCAGAAGTACCTGCAAACTTCACAGTAGAAAAAAGAAAACCAACCAACCAACCAATCCATGCAATTTTTATTTTTTTTCTTGCCGTCCCCTTCTTGCACAGGAAGAGATCCAGCTGGAAAGACATGTATGAGACTTCAATAAGACATATGGTCCATGCCCTATATCCCAGGAAAAGCTCTTGACCCAGCACCTCAGGCAGGACCAGAATAAGCAGCATTAGGACACACCCAGTCCTTTCCAGAAGTCTAGGATCGGAGCTGGAGCCCCTTGGAGAGACAAATGGTCAACCAGTCAGGAACCACAACTTGCAGAAAACTATTTCATGGTGAGCCACTGACACAGATTGCCCAGAGAAGTGTCCAGGCACAGGCTGGATGGGGCTTTGAGCAACGTGGTCTAGTGGAAAGTGTCCCTTTCCCTGTCAGGGGTTTTGGTCTTTAAGGTTCCTTTCAACCCAAACCAATTCTGTGATTCTTTGCTTTTGCTCTGCAAAGACCAGGGTGAGCCTAGCCTGCAAAGGCTCCAGCGAGTTGTGCAGTCCTATTTTCTGCCAGAGTTGGAGCTTGAAGACAGCACAAGGGCATGGGCTTCTTCCCACCCCCCAGGAATGCTACCTGGCCTCATATAATCACAGATGTTCAACAGAGAAGGAAATCACAATGGGGCAATTGAAGTGACTGAGGACACTGTGCTAACCCTGCTTTTGCCCTGCTCACATAGGATGAAGCACTGCTGAACAGGTGCATGGCCAGTTCTCTTCACCCTGCTGCCACCATGCTGCAGCACTGCCCAAGGAATACAAACCACTTCCCCACTTGATCCACCATGTGTTTGTTTGGTGTTTCAGGCATCAGCAGGTCTTATTTGTAAGTTGAAGAAACAGTGTGAAGCCTTACACATACATGCCTATTAGATGTTCCAAACCCCATGCTTAGCAGAAGGTCAAGTGAGTGGTGTGCCGTGCTCAGCCACACACTCCCCGCGTCAATCAGGCTCTTCAGTAGGATGCCTGAGGAGGACCTGCAACAGCATCTGCTGCTTTGCTTTTATGGTTCATCAGAAACTGGCTTACAGTGGGAGGGGAGGCTAGAAATAAGAAGTGGGGTCTTTTTTTTTGTTTTAGACAGGGCGGCCAGACGTATAACAGACTCACAACTTCTCGCTGTTTTGATCCAGGCAGCCCCCTCTCTGCTGAGTTCCGTCAGGAGACAGGCACAAAGCACCAATTAAAGACAAGTTATGCTTTTTCTGTCAAGCAAAAAAGAAACGGGGAGCGGGGAGAAAATGATGGGAAGGGGGGAGAAGAAATCCAGCCCTGGAGTAATTTTGCTTTCAAAGCAAGCTGTCAAGACAGCTCCCTCTCCTCCCGTCTCCCATGGAAGAAGAGTGAGAGAGCACTTGCATGCCTGCTGTGGACATGTGGCATCAGTCATCAGACCACACAATCAGTCACTTGGCACATCAGGCCGAGCCATGCCCTCGTGTTCCCTCAGGCATCCGTCAAAGCCTGTGGCACAGAACAAGAGCAGTAGATTCTTAGTGAAGATGAGCTGAGCACAAACCCTACCAGCTCTGATGACAAGAATCCCCACTTATGGGCAATTAGACTGGGAACAAAACAAAACAAAAGCAGCAAGGACTCAATGCCTAGTTTGAGAGGCCACAACATCAGCTCAAGAAACATGCACAGCCAGCAGAAGCATGCAAACACTGCCTCTTCTGCCATATAGGTTACCATGTTTGAAGGCTCCCTGCAAAACTAGCAGTGGTCCTGGCGAGCTCAGAACAGAGAATTGAGAGCTTCTCCCGTGTGTTCCACATCACTGCTTGGTTCAAACCAAAGCTACCTGCCATTGCAGCATACTGACAAGGAATCACAGCACCAGCATGGGCACAGCAAGCTCTCCATCACTTCAGGCTAGTACTACCACCTCTGAATCTACCATGACACTGACAAGCCATTCCCAGATCCGATGCAGCAAGCACAGTCCTGCAGCCGGATAAATTAAGAAGATTACAAAGATCCCTGTAGGCTTTATTATTGCATTGAGGGAGATAAATAGCAAGCACAATCACTTCTAGGGTGAAAAAGGCAGGTGTTTTAGCACTGCACAAGCAACTAACCCCAGCTTTAATACTCTATCTCTTTCCTTAGAAAAATACCCTTTGCAGAACCCATGAGCACTGATTAGGGCATCAGCTTCACTCCCACCTCTTCCTTCCTGGGTTTTCTGAAAGCCGTAGCTAATTAAAGCAGCAAGGTCACCTGCAGGAGATAATGCACACTCACATTTTGTCAGGGTGGCACTCGTGCTGAGCTGACTGCTCCCGAGGGGGGGATACCTTCTGCCTCGTTAGCTGGGTGCAACACACGGCCCAGTCTTCTGGGCAGGATCCATCCCACAATTAGCCCAGAGGAGGAGGGAAGAGCATCTCTATCCCGGTTTAGGTCTGCTTGGGCTGGCAGCACACACGCTAAGCTCGCTAGGAAGTGCCCCCACTCATTAGCATAGGGTCGCTCAGCTGCAGCAGGGCACAAACACCACTTGACTATTGCAACACCACTCACGTCCACTGCTGTGAGAGTGTTGAATTTCTTTTCTTGGTTTGAATTTAAGAGAGGAAAAAAAGAAACCTCACAAAGCATTGCAGAATCTCTGTAAACATACCGGAGGAAAAAAGAAAACGGATCTTTGAGCCTCTTGACCTTGACAAAGTCCTTATAATTGTAAGACTATTTATTTTCAGTTAAACCCCAACTATTGAACAGACAGTGTCAAGTTGTTTTTTCCTGAGCAGGTGATTATCCTGCCTGACTAATCTAATGAAAATTATCAGGAGGCTACTGACCTCCTGCTACACACACTAAATAATGCACAAAGCTTCAGGATCAGACAGGCAAATCATAACCCTGCCTTATCTTAATCACTTTCTATACAGCTGCAGGCCTGTTCCACTCCTGGTTGGCTGTGTTAGCCAAATGCTATCTCAGTGGAAACCAAGAGCCAGCCCTGAGAACTGCACAGCAAAAAGTTACCTCCTTAAGATTTATTTTTGTAGAAGCCAAGAGCTGCAGAGGCAGATATATTTAGTCTTTAAGCTGCTGTCTGGCTCCTGAGCTTGTAGCATAAGGCAGTGGACCCCCGGTAACGGGCTTTGGGCAAAGCAGCATTTTCCTGCTACTTTGATGAAGGGTACAAGAAAGGCAAGATCTACAAAAAAGTGTTTACAAAGGGGCTCATTGGTCCAGAAAGGAAAAGCCACCCTTGCCGCTCCATCCTCTCAGAATCTTGTTTCAGCCTCCTTCTGCAAACAGGGCTGCCCACACCTTTTGAAGATGCCACAGCACTGTCACTGGCATGAGAACTTCAGTAAACCAACAGAGTCCAATACCAGGGATGTCCTGTCCCCAGCTTGGGGCATAGTGCAAGGGCCTGAGGATCTGCAGCAATTCTGTCCCACTCCTTGCAGTCCCCCTCTCCTCTATGAGAGACAAACGAAAGCAGCAGCTGGAAGAGATAAAACACTACAACTAGCAATTAAAGAGGGAAGAACTAAACAAGAAACCACAAAAAAAAAGTTATCACACACTTTCCATACAGCCTCAATATGAACAGCACCCACAGCTAGAGGAACAGATTGCACAGGGGTGACTTCAAGCCTAAATTAAGTTTCCACTTGGGAATCTACAGAGAACTGTAGAAAAACACTGCTAACGCACAAGCTGATTACTTTTTATGTCTATTCTACTCCCTGCCTCCCCCTGCCACTCCACACCATGAAACCCCAGCTACAACACCACAGAGAGGACACTCTCACCCATCCAGCCTGGCCTCACTACCTCACCCTTATGCACCCATCACATGTGGTCCTTCAGACCTCCTGCTACAGGAGCTCCAAGCTTACCTCCCATCACTGGCACAGCCATGGGTTTAACTTGCAGCCCTCACAAACTGCCAGCCTCAGGAACTTGTTCCTGCCCTGCAAGGCTCTCCTCATTCACAGAACACCTAATTTATCCTCTGATCGTGGATATCACAGCTTGAGTCCCTTTTCTCCAGCTGGGAAAGCAGCTAAGCAAGATATGGGTGGACGGGATTCCTCACCTTTTAAATGGCCAATTCTTTCCTTCTTACAACCTTTCAGAAGAAGAGGGGCATTCTCCTCTGAAGTGAGCAGGAAAACAGACCAAGGTGAGTTTAGGCGTAACAGAAGAAAGAGCAAGAGAAAGCAGAGAGAAACAGGCAGGAAGTAACACAAGATTCGGCTTTGGGAAAATACCAACTAACACATGCAAGGAAAATGATCCATAGCACAGATATTCAAAGGGAAGCAGAAATCTGGGAGAAATTAATGTCCATAGCAGCAATTGTGGGGGGACAGTGAGCAGGCAGGGCAGTCAAACTGAGCACTGCCAAGGTGGAGGCTCTACCTAGGGCAGATCCCAAATCTACAGACAGGAAGATTCTGTCCTACTGCTCTGTGGACATGGCTGTGTCCACATCCCTCTTCAGAGGGATGATCCTGAGCAACATGGAGCCCAGTCACACCATCTGGACATGATATGGCTAAAAGAGGTTAACTGGCCAGAACTCGGCAAAAGGTCCTTTGTTTTTTGTTTCAATTTTAAAGGGCTGCCTGTTGCTGAGGCGTCTGAACTACTTCTGGAAGGAGTTAGAACAACAATTAAATTCCTCCATCTCCTAGTCCGGATGACAAAAGCAACCTCTGGCTTCTCTGGTCATTGAAGCCAACACTGTGATTGCTTGTGTCATACAGCCTGTCATACATGCTCTGATCCTGCCCTTAAAAGCCAAGATGCGGGTCAGTTCATGTCTCTGCTGTCTAACATTGCTTGGAGTCCTCCATGGGCGGTGGCTGGGGTTGCAAGAGGGCCACCAGCTGGGTTGAACTCATATCACCATGCCAAGTTGTGGGACCCTCTGGAACTGCTACCCTTGCTGAAAAATGCTGCTCAAAGACAGCTTAGACAGCTACCAACAGGCACCATGAAGGCTCTGGTGAGTGTAAAGTAGGAGGTGAGAGCCTGGCAAAAACCAGTGAACTACAGCTGTCTCAGGATTGACTTAGTCATCATGGCTGGTCAGAGAGGAGGTTCGGATAAGAGGAGGGGATGGATTTAAAACCATACTGCACAAAGCTCTCAAAAATGCTCCAAGAACTAAAGCTGGAGCTGGCTGCTGTGCTAGGCACAAGGGATGGCTTTGGCTCCAGTACCTGCGGCCACCTCTGTTTCCCCGTTCCAGAGCAAACACTATTCTCTTCTTATGGAGGAAACAGGGACTGAGCCTTCCCATTCACACAGTGGCAGAAGGTTGTGACTGCCTGGGAGGGACCATGACACACCAGAGCTTGCAAATGCATGTTCTGAGGAGGGCTCTCCACTCTCCAAGCTGACTTCCAACTGAAGGCACATGTCTGTGCTTGTCCCCAAGGCAGACAGCAGCAATAGAGGCATCCTCTGATGCCTCTCCCCACCAGCAGAGCATGGCAAAGCATTAAGAATGACAGCCTCCAGGGACACAGGAGCAATTTACTCAAAACACACAGACAAATGCTTGCCTTCCTAGCTGAAACCCATTGGGTGAGACACTGATTAGTGTCACTCATCCTGGCTGTCTCAAGGCAGTCACCCAGCCTGCTGGGATTCTGTTGAGAGCCCACAAGCTCATTGCATGCATGCTTGCCTCTAAAACCTAGGTCAGATGCAGGCCTAAGAGGAAGAGATTGCGTTCAAATCCCTATCATTATGACCCTCTACATCCCAGCATCACTTTTCCAGTGCAAGACCAGGCACTGTCTGCTGCTTTTTAACACCCAATGGCCTATTCCAGAATGGCCTGATCAACAGGGAAGGTAAAATCTCTTTCTGTTCATACATCCACCACAAAGCTGTTGCTCCAGCCCCCACGTGCTACTGCCGGTGAGAGTGGAGGCAGGAGGAACACAGCTGGACTCCTCCAAGGCAGGAATGGAGCAGAGTGAGCTGTTGCTGAGCCAGCACTTAGAAGAAAAGCATTTTCAGCTTGATAAATCAGCAAATTTGATCTGAAACTGTCAAGAGAGAAAAATTGTAAAGAATTTAAATGTCATCTCTGAGGTCTGACTGCCATAAGCACTACAGACAGACAGACAGATAGATAAGAACAGTGCTGCAGAGTAGGATGCCCTACTTTGGTCTATACAAGCATTTACTAATGTGTCCCACAGCTGGAATAAGCTGTTAGCAACTCAAGAAATCTGGTTGTCCACCACCAGCTCTGCTTTGGGACTTCAAGGAAATCACAAAGCCACTCCAGGTTTCAGTTTCCCCTCTTTGCAGGCAGTGATGCTTCTATTCAACCCCAGGTAGTGGCAAGGTTAAAGGATGACCCAAATAATTTACTATTAGCAAGCAGCCTTGGGAGACTCTCCAAGCCTAAATGCAGATGTGCAGTGAGTCAAACCTCTAGTTTGGGTCCTAGATCCAAAGACAGGCCAGATCAATTCCTTATTGTAAAAGGCCAAGTCAAAATCATCAACACGTGTCATTTGCCATTGGCTCTTCTGACCTGGGCAGGTCATGTCATTTTCTCCTTCCTTCCTCTACCAGCACTAGGGAGACAGGAAGTCCATCAGTTCACAACTGGCTCTCCCCTCTGCATAAGGCAGCCCCGGTTGAAGAAAAAATACACCACCATTGCTGGCCTGACTGCAGGTAAAGATGTGCCAAAACTACAAAGCACAAAGTACTTTGTACGAGCTACAAAACTACAAGTACTGCATGCCCCCAAAGTCAAGGACCTGCCATGGCTGTTGGGGAAGTTACTCCTCATCCTCCCTTTGCAGATAAACAAGCTATTTACTGATCCAGAGCAAGGAGGGCTAGGGAACAGCCAATGTGTCTATACGGCAAAAAGCACTGCGCAGAGTAGGGTCACAGAGCATCAGTCCTCATCCTATCTAAGCAAGCCCCAAGAACATGGTTTTCTCAGCATTGCTGAGAGACAGCAATACACACAAACACCAAACAGGGTGTGCTGATAGCACATGGTTGATGGAAGCTTGCTAGACTTCTGGAAGATGAATATCTTCCCTGGGAGTCCCCAGGTGCATGCTTGGGATGTCCTGCCACACTTAGGTTTCACAGAGCTAAAATTGCACCTTCTGGCAAAACAACTCAGCTGCAGCCAAAAAGCAGGAGTCTCCGAAATGTTCCGGCAGTTGGGACATGACAGAAATGTCCCATCAAAAGGGCAAGGGTTTTCTGCCAGGTGGCCTAGTACATCTGTGTCATGGACAAAAATATTATCCAGGCAAGATACTTCCTCCTGCGCAGATTTCAGCATTAGTTGGTGCTCTGTGCCCTGTCATAGCACTTACTTTCATGCACGAAATAAAAACTAGACTTGCCAACATACCCAATGGGCCTGTCAAACTAATCATGTTAGGAGGACTGGAAACACACCAGCAGCAAGAGCCAGCCCCTGCTCCAGAGCCCTTGCAGAAATCATGCATCTAGGAGACGGAAAAGCCTGTGTCGTTCCCGGAACCAGGTCAATAAAAGCACAGACAACTCCATCCAGAGAGAGACTTTTTTATGAATCAGAAGAAAGAGCAGCTTCAGCTCCCCCAGCTGCAAATAGGTGGGCAGGCACAAAAAGCCAGCATGGAAACGTGTCTGTGCAACACGTGTGGGCAATCGGCCGCCCTGCACATGGCCGGGATATGGGACAAGAATAAACCACTCCGAACCGAGCTGGGAAAAACAGCGTCAGCAGCTTGGTGTGACTTCTCCCACCCCCACCAGCCCGGTTCCCAAATCCAACAGCCTCCCACCCATATGGGTGTCTAGTGTGCAGGGGAGAGAAAAAGAGGCTGGACAAGGATTTCAAAGCTAAGAGGTCCCGGGCAGCATTAAATGGCCTTAGCTTCAGAGAGCAAGAACAACCCACCCTTTGGGGAGCAAAAAAATCCAAAATGCACTTCATCCAAGAAAAAAGCAGTCCCCTCCTGAAACCCACAGTTATTTGTAGGTTCACTTTACTGTAACACTGCTATTTCTAGAGCTCTTCATTAAGTGAGAAGCCCAGAGGAGTGGACAGAGCTTTTTTTGATCGAATTTCAGAGCAGCAGCAGCCTTTTGTTCTCTATCCTTCCTTTTAACATATTTATTTTTCAAGCTCTTACTTCAGTTGCACAGAGGAGGGTAAATCACACACTGGTGAAGTTTGGCACAGGCTGCCTGCCCACAGGACAGGATGTGTCCTCATTATCACCAACAATTTTTAGGCCCTAGACATAAGGACAATGATGCAGAGTGTACTTATAGTACGAACAGATATAAGGTTGTTTTATTGTCTGTAATATTGTTCAATTTCACAATCAAATCTCATGCTTGGCACCAAGGTACCCAACCCAGCCTGCTATCTCCACAAAGGAGGGCAGCGCAGATCTCTCCTGCTGTGCTAATCATCTTGCAAAGCCCCAGCAAAGAGAGTTCTCCATCCATCACCTATAACATGGCACCCCAAAATGCAGTGTGCTCCCCTACAGCACTGGGACACTACGGAAACAGCATGGAGTAAGGGTACCTGGATGGGTGAGCCCCCCATGGCAAGGTCCTGCAAGTTACTACATTCAGACTCCCAAGTTTTTTTCACTTGTATTCCAGAGTCTGGGAAAGCCACCAGAGACCACGAGAAGCAGGAAAATACCAGACTGCAACTTTGTGAACAAAATTAATTCACTGGCTTAACACCCACATAATTAAAAGCAGGCACATCCCTCTATAACTGTTAGCACAGGGATGTGGCTGGTTGCGTGTTTGCTCGGGGGGGTCCTGTGTTACTACCTACAAAGCACGGGGTGACCAGCCCCTTTGCAGAGCCAGACAGCTCATGGCACTCAGGAAACATATAGGGAACATCCTCACTCTGAGGACCCTTGTCTTCCTGTTGAAACAGAAGGAACAGTAGCACTGTCCTGACACGAAGCTCTGAGCCACCCATTGCTTCTCTGTGCTGAAAATTCAGAGGGCTCTGACAGCAGTGGGGAACTCAGCCCTGACAGAGAACGCATTTGCTCACTGGTGGTGGGAATGACAACGGGCCCTGCTCTCCACATTCACCCAATCAACCGGCCAACTCCCTGGCTTTACCTGGCTCCTACCGTCTCTTAGCGCCACTGATGAAAATGAGCAACTCTTCCTTTCCTGTCCTCTCCTCGCAGGACACACTGAACCGACCAATGTCGATAGATAAAGAGCAGGGAGGAAGAGCAGCCCCAAAGGAAGGAACGTACAGCCCCGCCTCTCAGAGAGGCGCCAACCACTCACTACCCAGGTGTGGTCCAGTGGGGGTCCAGGCTGCAAACAGCTTCCAGCATTAGAGCAAAGTCTTCCTTCCCAGCAGCCCTTCCCTCTCAGCCAGCACTTCTTGTGCCAGTTCCTGCACCAGTTCCCCCCTCACAGGGTGTGTTGCATAGTATTTAAATACAACCAGGTCTGGGCAAGCCACATTTCAGTTGATCCCATGTCCCCTCTGTCAGGCAACGCTAAGAAAGGGGTCAGGATTCCTCCACCCACCGTTAGTACAGTATCATTCATTGCAAACTCTTTCAGTCGTCCTCCTCCAGCCTCCCCCAGGCAGAGCAGAAGAAAGTGAGCCCTCCGGGGAAAAGAGATTTCCCACATAATGGGCACCAGTATTAATTCTTCTGATTGCTGCAGCTTTCCTTTCGTTCTGTGACTTTATGAGCATCACTCGATGTTGGCAGCAGCCCCAGCGGGCATCACAGGTCACCTGAAAGGAAAACAGCTTCTTCCAGCACCGGCACCCGGACTGCCTCGAGACAAGGGGTGGCAGCTCCGACCGTGCGTGGCCACACTGACCAGACAGCTCTCAGCCACAATGCTGGATCAGCAGTGCCTCAAGAGGGCTTCGATGACATCTTTAGGGTGTTACGGCTAATTAGAGCCCTGACTATACCCTCTAATTAGGTAACACTCTCAGACAAATCACTCTGTCCCCTTCAAACCATGTCACGCCTTCAGATTCAATCCCTAATTGACTTAAAAGTAAACTCGGCACTTCTTCCAGCACCTCCTTCCACTTCACAAGGCATTTCAAAATAAATAAACCCCTGCTCCTCAGTCGTGTCTCAGAAGCCAGCTGGGGAAGTGCCCTCACATCCGCATAGGCACGCACCTGCACAGCCTGATACAAAACCTCCATGAGAGGCATAAAGCAAACGTACTGACGCGGCAGCAGCATCGTCCTCCTCTGATCTCTCGTTTCTAGCCATCCTAATGCTACTTTCAACAACAGTCGGCAAAGCCTTTTCTCAGAGAACAAGAGTATCTTCGATGTGTCAGTGTCCTACTAAAAATACTGCCTGGGGGCTTGCGAGAGAAGCGCTGCTCCAGCAAAGCCTGGTATCTGGCAATGGAGGGCATTTAAAAAAAAACCCACAAACCCTAACCATTTAGAAATTAATATTCCACAATGTTATCAAGCATCAACATTCCAATCCACAAGCTTGATTTCTGTTTTCATTAGGTAATGAATGAACTGAAATGATCCAAATGTTTTCAGTTTCCCACTAGCAGAAAATTCCAAGTAGATAGGCAAAAATAAAAAATAAAACCACCAGCAAACATGATGAACAAAAACTATCAAAATTCGTAGAAGATAAATATTGAGCCCTTGTAAGCCTGCTATGAGAACAATGCCTCTTTATTTGCTTTCTAAGAGGTTTGTTATAATAAGCGAGAAAGACTCCAGTATACAGTGTTTTAATATATACACGCATTCACAGCTGGAATAACAGATTTTAAGGACAGCGGAACATATGCAGAAATGCATAAACGTACCTTCAAAAACATATTCTTTGCATCTTACCAGGCTATATACATGGACACATGTATAATACATACACACACACTGTTTCAGATCGATCAGAACCATTCATTAAATCAGACTCTCTAAAGTTTCTGCTGCTTTGGGAAAACATGACCCTGAGGAGACATCACACGTGAACTTAACAACCAGCAGAAAATGAAACTGCAACACGCTGCATCTTGAAAGCCAGCCCTGAATCTAACTTAATCCCTGCTCTGGACAATGCCTCTAGAGAGGCATTAAAACCATGCTAGGTGTTTTCCTGGATTTCCCAGATTCCCTGGAGATTCCTTGGCACTCTGGCTACATCCATCTCTTTCTTGCTTTGGAGATGTTTCCGGCTGTGCACTCCTTACTTCTGCCGCTCCCACGGCCAGCAGCAGACAGATCCAGTGGAGCAGCATCCGGTGAGCTGTGTCCTGCCCTGGCAGTACGACTAGGTACCCACAGCAGCTCTTGCTGTTTCAACACTCGGAATCCTAAGAAAGGTGCAGGGGGGATGACGTACGGGGCTTGAAGGGTCAAGAGCAGCTTTGCATCCTCCTTTCACATCCCCAACAAAAGAATTCCAGCAGATCTTGTGCCCCCTAGTGTCATCCTGGTGAACGGACCGACAATGGGTACCACCAAGCACCGGGTATCACCTGGCGCAGGCAGGGCCCTCCCCTATCCCACAGTGAAGCTGGCACCATGTACTGGTACCTAGACCATAGCTAAATGCCATTTCCAAAAGTTCACAGGAAGGGCAGCAGGAGCTTGCTGC
>VXBA01003015.1:229123-346528 GCA_013399895.1 Serilophus lunatus | reverse complement strand
CTGGGCAGCAATAGCCCCACAAGTGTCCCTATGCCCAACACAGTGCCACCTCTATTCTGCTCCTGAGGAGCCTCATCAAGATCTGCCCCACCAGCAGATAGCCCAAACAGTGTCCCTGGCGAGGGGCCAAGAGGAGAAGGCAAAGAGCATCTGCAGTGGACACTGTCCAGAATACAACTCCTCCTAAAAATAGATGGACCCTGGAAGGACATGGCCTTCCAGGGAATGGGAATACTTGATGCCAGCAGCTCAGAGTTTGGGATGATAAAACTTCAAAGTGCATGAATGCAACACACCAATGCTTTTGTTTCCCTGTTTCTTCCCTGTGAGAGCACCTGTGGTGCCAAGCTCTGGCCATAAGCACAAGAAACAAGGCACAAAACCAGCCGAGAACCCAGGATCCCTGTATGCCAGCCTGCTCTAACTAAATGACAAGATCCAGCATCTCCTAGGAAAATGCCCATGCTCACTGCAACACTAATGAGTGCAACAGAGACCAGACCCTACACACAAAATACCTAAACATGCGGTGTGTGCTGGAAAGAAGCACAGGAAACGTATGTGTGTGCCTCAGTTTCTCCTTCCATCCGCCAGCCCTGATACAACTTGACCTCTCTGATTTTACTCATCCTTCCTGTTCTACTATTAGTTCTTGTAGAAAGAGGAACCCCAGAGACAGCACCTAGACCACCAGACCCTTCCAGCATCTGCTAGCAGTACACAAGCAAATCTCAGCAACCCATCACCAAAATTTGGAGGAATTCTCCCCAGGGCACTGACCTGGGTATGCTGCTTTCTTCTGCAACACTGAGCAAGGACTATAGCTTAGAATAATGGGGAAGTAACTCAGTTCAGTGCTGACAAAGCATCACAAGCCCCAGCGGGGTGGGAGGGGAGGAGGTGTCCTTCCCTCACGCTGCCATGCCTGGTATACATCATGTTTAGGGCCAGGCATACGTCACCAACACAAAATGGACAAATTGGAGGGATTTCAGAAAAACGAGCGACAAAAATGATCAGGAGGCAGAAAGGATTGATTTACAAGGGGAGATTAAAAGAGCTGCTACCAGTCTAGCTGGGCTGAGCAAGTGCTGACCGCAAGAAGCGGCTGAATGCTAATCTGCAAATGGGATGAAAGTGATATGGGAAGGAATAATTTAGCGTCCTCATCAGTATTGGGATGAAATGAGGGGAAACTCAGAGCTGAACAAAAAGAATTCCAAACCCACCCAAAACTCCTTTCCTAGTTGTGCATGACTGTCTCCACCAAAACATACAAAGTCCCCAAAACTCTTCCTGCCTAGGACAAGGACCCTCAGAAACAACCGAGCCTAAGGAGGTGCGTGCGCACACACACAAACACAGACACACACGAACAGCCCTTGCCCATCCCGACTCACACTCAGGAAAGCAGCAGGGCCGCCACGATAACCGGAGAGGATGGAGGCTTCACGCTTGCAGGAAAGAAGTGGAGAGCGAAGGCTAAAGCTGCCGGGAGCAGTGCCTGCAGAAAGATGCTTTTGCACTCCCGGGTCTTCACGGGGAGAAGGTGCTGAGATGGCTTCCTGCAAAGTGGCAGGAGTGAGCTCAGCTGCGAGCACTCAGATATTTACACACAAACAGCACATTACTCAGCAACTCCCATTTGTCAGGCGTAATGGCAGCGGCAGCAATAATAAACGACAGAGCTGAGAGACAGGCTCCCCAGGCGCACACCCAGCCCCAGCTTGAGCTGGAGAAGGATGCATTCCTCCAGCTTGCAGTGAATTAACTGAAAGTGGCCAGGAGCTGGGGCTTGCACCCACGAAACTCCTGCTGTTGGCTTCAGAGAGTCAGCCACGTCTCCAAAAGCTAAGCCTTAGCTGCACAGTTATTTTTATGTGTATGTGTATCACAAGCTTTGTGGCTCTGAGAGGTACCAGAGCTTCTTTCTTCCCCAAGTCCAGGAGGTGCTGAGAGTGTTCCATGGACACAGGGATGCAGTGTCCAGGAAGGATCAGGTCCTCTCGAGGTGAATCAGAAGAAAGATAATGCACAATCATTAGATCATAGCTTGGCCTGCTCTGACAACAGGCTCTGATAAACTTATCCTAAAGAGCTGTTGCAAAGAAGTCTGCCAGGCATTAGGCTCTCATTTCCAAAGCTTAGCCTGTCTTAGGAAAGTCTACCCTCTGCAGTGAGCCCCAGAAAGCTCTGGTCCCAGGACCTGGTCACAGTGAGATGCTTGATCAGAAAGGAGCATCTCTTGCATGTCTCTAGACCTCACGGCAAAGCTTTAACTCCTCACGGAGGGGCAGGGCACAGAGCTGGGAGCAAGAACGGCTGCTCCCATAAATTTGCACATTTTGCAGAAAGCAGCTACAGTCCATGCCCCATTGCCTGCACACACAGCCGGTGGGAGCAGCAGCAACATGTGCAGGTCCTGTCCCTCACAGAAGTACATAACGTGGCGCACTGAGAGAGGGCACAGTCAGAGTTAAATTAGCTAAATCCGAGCAGAAACCAGCAAGTTCCTGAGCAAAAAGCAATGTGAGGAAAGGACCTTCCTTGACTCTCCCGCAAATTAAAGAGATGAGAAATAGAAATCAAACAGCTTTGCAGGCAGTCCCCTTTTTTTCAACCTGCGCTCTGTACAGACCCTGCACGTATGCCTGTAAGCATGGGGTGGGGAAGGATAAGAGCGAAGAAGTGCCGATCGTTATACCAAAAAAGTTCAGCAGTTAAAGAAGCAACTGCCAGAGGAGCCAGAGAAGCCAGAACATGAAGACCTGGTTCTGTCCCCAGCGATGGCAGCACAAATTGGCTCATGAGCTGATTGGAGTCACAACTCTTTTTTAAGATTGCAGTGGTGGAAGTCACCAAGATGTGGAAATGTCAGGGAGTTTTGTGCAGAAAGGGGATCGGTGTGTATTATGCAATTCTGGAAAGCAGCCCTTGTACTCACGCTCGGGATGAACTGCCTGCCTAGCCCGGGGAGAGCAGTTCCCCAGAAGCGCCATGCAGACGCTTTTCTTATAAAATCACACCACCCCTTCAGAAAAAAAGAAAATAAAATAAATGATTTTTAAAAATCAGCATTGCCACAGCAGAGAAAGAGGCAGGTTACACCTTTGGAGACACGGAGAAGCAGCCTGCTCTCCCGCCCAGGAAATCCACGGGCTCCGGTTTACAAAGAGCCGCCGCGCAGTCCCGGCTCCAGCCCCGTGCACTGCCGCAGGAAAGGATCATCCCTTCCCAGCCTTCAACCTGGTGCCGGCCGCGGTGCCGGCCGCGATGCCGTCCCCGCCGGGGCAGGGGACGGGGGTCCCGCCGCGCTTCCCCGCTGCGGACCCGCTGCCCCGGAGGGTGCAGGGCCGCTACGGCCCCCTGTCCCCCATCTCCCCCCACCGGGAACACATGCACGGCGGAGAAGGAAAGTAAGTTGCCCAAATTGTTTCTTCACGGGAGGTAGACGCGCGGCCCACGGCGGGGCGCGGACACGCGCGGGCGCGCTGGGGAAAGGTGCGCGGCTGCAGGGCGGGAGGGAGCACCAGACCGGGGGCGAATGAGGGGGAAGAAAGCGTTTCTACCCCCCCGCCCTCCTTTCCGCCTCCCNGCCGCCCACCGGCCCCGGCCGCCCGGTACTCACGGCGCCCTCCTTGCCACCGCTCCCGGCGCTACCCCATGCAACCACCGGCCGCTTCTGCACCGGCTCGGGGGCTATAAGCTCTTTTAAACTCCAGCACATAACCCATGTGACCGCAGAAGCCACTGGTAAGGAGCGCCGGGGAGCCAGCGATGAGCTCAGCCCGCACCCCCCGGCACAGCGCCGGGGACGCGCTCCCGGCCCCGCCGCGCCGCGCGCGCCCGCCCGCCCCGCGCCCGCACACACACACAAGCACACAGACACAAACACACAGAAACACACACGCCACGCTCACAAATACACACAGGCATCCACCAACACACACACTCCCCCCCGTCTCCCCCAGCCACTCACACTGGCCCACGCCCCGGAGGACACGCCGGCTTTCCTTCCCTCCCCACAGATGCTGAGCCGGAGGGAGGCACCGCACACACGCGCGCCCCAGCAAGCCCCGTGCAAATGCACAGTCGTGAAAGCACCGTGGGGACAGAGCCCCGCACGCATACACATCACGTACAGCAGTCTCCGCAAGTCCCCCCCACCTCCTCAGGGGTGCAGCCCCGAGTGGAGGCAGCAGTCTCATGCCACTCCACCCCCTCCCCGGATGCACACACACACACACGCGTGCCCCACGCACGCAGAGTCTTGCACAATAGAGACCCCCTTCCATCATGAGATGCAGACCCAAGAGAAGATGCCACTCTCATATTTCCTTGTACACCTCTGTGCATATCCTTGCACACGTGCCATGCTCCCTCGCACAAGCACTCTCTTGGAAACGCTATGGGCAAATGTAGA
The DNA here is from genome assembly GCA_013399895.1 of Serilophus lunatus. NCBI lineage: Eukaryota > Metazoa > Chordata > Aves > Passeriformes > Eurylaimidae > Serilophus > Serilophus lunatus. The sequence goes on along the minus strand of VXBA01003015.1, from coordinate 342,105 downwards.
CTGGTGTCACTCACCCCGCTCACAAACGCTGCACAGCCAAACACCCCAACACACGCGCGGGTTGTGCTCCCACACTCTCTCACCCAACCGATGCACAAGCAAACACACAGATTTGCAAAGGCAGCCCACCCACACCTTCACCCACCTTTCCTTTCAATACGAACTGCTGGTGTGTGCTGAACAACCCCACCCTGCCCATCCATCACACCCCCCATTGCTGTTGTGTCCCCTGTTGGATCACCTTATTTCCCATTGCAGGTAAAGACAGAGAGCTGTCACATACGTTTATTGTGTACACGTATATGCTTCTGCTACGCTCATTTACTCCTGATGAGGGAGAAGCTCCAGGGGTGGCCACACGGCTGAGCCAGGTTGCCCGCTCCAGGCACGGTGCAACAGAATTGGGAATGCCAGGCTGAGATGTGCCAAGGGGGTACGGGAGCTGGGTCTGAGGCTTTGGTGTGCAAAAGACTGGGACAGGCAAGCCTGGCTGGGCAGGTGCAGGCGTGCGCTGCTGGGGCACGCCAGCAACACATGTGAGAAGGCAGAGCTGGCAGGCAGAGGTCTTTACTGAGAGCTGAGTTATGGAAAATGACTCTTTCCAAGGAATTGCTAAAATTAAAGCGGCAGTGAGGCCAAGCAAGCAGGAGCCAAAGTGGAGGTTGAGCAAGGACAGCCAAGCGGCCTCAGGGCAAGGAAGGGCAGGGTGGGCAGGAGGCCGAGGAGAAGGCACCCTTACAGGGCATCAACCCCTCTCCACCTCCTGCCAACTGCCCAGGCACTTGCAAACAGTTGAAGGTGGGATTTGGAGAAAGCCTGGTTGGCACCCTAGTGGCGCTGACTGGGGAATGCCATGGAGCAGGGGGTCTGGGGGGAATAGCCTTTCCCAGCCACATCCCTTGCTTGGCTGCCTGCATGCAGATAAATACCTCTGTTTTTTCAGCCTGAAGAGACAAATGCCCGTGGAGAAACAGCCTGCTTACTGCCAGGGGCTAGATGCCAGCAAGGGGCAGGGACTGGTGCCCACAGGGTATTTTGGGGAGCCCTGCAGAGCCCTGTAACTCATTATGGGAGTCCCCTGCCCTTATCCCCACCCTAGTGACTGTGGCAGGGCTTGGGTGCTGCTCCCATGACATCATCATTCAGGTCAGCAGTAAGGGCAGTTCCAGCTCCCAGATATCTGCGTGTTCCCAGACAAATCCCTGTGACTCAGGAAACAACACATGCAAGAAAACTGCAGAGAGGACTTGGGAGAAATACTCCCATTGGCAGGTTCTCACTTTTCCTGGCATCTCAGGACTTCTGGTCTGAACAAAACAGCAGTAGTAACAAAACAATACAACTTTCTTCCTGATTGTCCTGCTAAAATAAAAAACAAAAAGGTTCTCTTTGGGCAAGCCTACAACAATCAATCTGTTTTGTTCCAAGAGATATATGTTGATCAAATCAAAGCTACCACCTCTCACTGCAGTCCTGGCCTTACACTGACAATGTCACAGAGGCAAAGGAAGGAGGATTGGGTGGGAGCCAGATTTTGTCTAGTTTTTCATTGATGTTGCTAAAAGCCACTGTTAATTGGATGGAAATAATGATGTTTTTTCTCAGATGAAAGTCCACAATAAATTATCTGTTTATTTTTACTGGTTTTATCCATGAAGAGTAACTCTGAGGAACTCTGGGGGAATTTGTGATAGATAATAGCAGGTCTTGAAGAAAACAGGAGGGAAAACTAAAAGCTGAAAGATGTCTCCAAAGCTGTTTAGGTTGTAGCAGAGCTGGGAAATGACCCTGCTGCCTGGAAAGTCAAGACTAGATTGAAGTAGTCACAAAATAGAAGAGGAAAAAAATTCCCAACCCCTTATTCTCCCTCTTCATTCCTCCCGCCCTGCTGTCACCAAGATCAGGGCTGAAAAAGAAAGAGTAAAAGCTGTGCAAGAAGCAGCAGCTCTCAGATGCCATTGGGAAATGTGTCAGGAGAGCAGATGGTTTTGTGGGGACAGGAGTGGAAAGATACTGCAGCATTAATAGGTCCAGAAAGAGAGCTGGACCCAGGGAAATTATTCTCCACTACATTATGAGCCAGCATCAGTCCATCACCCTGGGCTTCTTTCCCCACCCACTGTACCCCAGTGGGAGCCACTCAGAGAAAGCAAGGGGTTCACCACAATCCTCTACACTGTTGTGCAACCAAGAGAATTACCACTCTACCCCATTATATGCTGCCCACCTGCCTCCAGCAACCGTGGTACCCCAAGCTGGAGAGCAGATGCTTCACAGCTGCATGGCAAAAGTACAATACAGCTGAGCCATGATCAGATCCTGAACTTCTGAGGCTGATCCTGGCCAGCTGTGAGCCAACACAGATCCCTTGGACATTGGGTGCCAAGTCTCAAGGGACTGCCCTGGCCTGGTTTACCCCAAAGCTGCACATATATGAATGAGGTGAGAATCTGAGCCAATGTCTTTCCAAAGCATTTATTTGATACTTTGTGGCAAACATCTGACTAAATTACTCACAGATTATTCAAACATCGGGAGAGCTGATTAAATGATTACTGGTGAATCATTTGTTCAAAGGAAAATGCCCAAATTCCTGCACTGAACTACTGGCAGGCAACAGGCAGATGAATTTCAGTCCTCCAAAGTCCCTGAGCTCACATCAGCCCTTAAGTCTGAACTTCTCTTCCCCAAAATATCCGCCCCCTGCCCGACCCCTTGTCACTGGCAGGAGCAAGGTGAATGGGAGAAGTGGGGAACCATTCCTTGAATTCCTGCTGGACTTCAGGAGAACAACAACACAGCAGGCTGAGCTAGGAGCCTTGTCTCTCGCCTTTGCACAAAAGAGATTCTCCGGAGGGGGAAAAACCCTACAACAATGGTAAGGAAACTACAAGAAAACTGCAAAGAAAGCAGCTGACCTTGCATGCCGCAGGCCAGAAAAAAGTACAAATGTTCTTGCAAAGAAGCAGGAAAAGATGGAAGCTATGGAGCCGACGAGCTTTTTACCAGCCCAATTTAATCATCTTCTCAGCAAATGCTCCCCACGAGGAACAAGAGGGGAAAGCAAGATCATGAAAAGAATTGCAGGCAAAGGAATTCTGCTGGTACTCCTGGACTGATTAAAATTCCTCAGGACTCATGGCAGGAGAGAATATTTTATGTAAAACTTCACCTTGTCTTTATTACATTTGCCAAACTTCTTCCTGTGTAGATAGTGGGAGGTGTGTGTGAAAGACAAAGATGGAGATAATAAGTAGAGGACCTGGCTGTGGCTTTACAACTTGTTACCCGTTTGCCTGGGAAGGGTGGTGTTGGTAAGCACACAACAAGTTGCAAGCAAGGAGATGCTGTGGGAACTTCCCAGAACTTGAAAAAGTGTGATGTGTCCAGGTGAGTGCGCAAAGGTTTGTGCAGAAGAAAATCCTGTCCTTGGATCACGGGCATCAAGTAGCTCGGAGATGAGTGATTAGCATGATTTTGGGATGCAGAGGGGTGCAGAGGGACTGAAGTCTCACCGGAGAGCTGAAATAAGTGAGTAAAGTTTCCATGTGCAGCAAGGATGTCAGGTTCTTTGCACACTGTTACCAAACCACTCCTGGAAAACAGAGATGGGCGTATGGTGAGACCCCTCACTGCTACTGCCGGGTAAGATATCGATGACAAAGTACCGCCTGACACCTGTTATAAATAACGTCTGTCCCATCACCCACTCAGCACACGGCCCACTGCTGCCAACTCCTCGCTCGGAAGAGGCTCAGCATGGAATGAAAGCCATATTTAAAATACATTTTCGCATATATCTTTCCGAACAAGGAACAACAGGAGAGGGATCTGGAAAAGGTTTCCCTCAGCACTTTTTTCCTATGGTGCCAGAAGAACAACCCCACAAAATCTCAGGCAAAAACTGAGACTTTAAAGTGTTTTTCATCACTGTTTCATAAATATCGTGAATTACAGGAATAGTGCTGCCATGCTCCTGCAATGGGGAATTCAGGACCATAATGCTGTGTATTTGCCAGGTGGGCTGGTTTTTTTCCCTATGGACCAGGACTTCTTACAGGGGCTCACCAGTGCTGTCCTGCTATCAGGGGCTATGGAGGTGTCCAGAGGGAATGTGACTGGCATGAGGCGCACCCAGGCTAGCGCTCCTTTTCTGAAGGGGTCCCAGGCATCCATGTCCAGCCCCTTCTGTAACAGGATTGCCCCCAAACTACCATAGGTTCTGCAGTCCTTTATGCAAGGCAAGGGGCGTTTTCACGGCTCTTGAGAAAGCAAGGATGTCCTGATGTTTGTGGCTTTTGCCTGGATTGGGAGCCCCTGGCATAACACCCTACCATTCACCAGCCATGTGTGAGCCCATCCCGAGCTGTGGCCGATGCCAGCACGGCTTGTTCATCCCCCACAATCCGGCTGTGGATTAACACCTCGAGGCAAGCCAGCATCTGCTGCAGCATGGCTCCTTGCTCTGGTTGTGGGACTGGCTTCTATCACAAATCATCTTCCTTGCATAGAAAGCAGAAGCCAGGGATTAGAGAGGTTTGAAGTTTTTAGCATGAAAAGGTCGGGTTTGAAAGAAAAAAGTGAAAGAGCTGGTTTTTTGAGTGTCTTTTGGTGGGGAATTTGAAAACTCCTGCCCCCATGACTTTCAAAAGGGTCGTTTTGAGGTTTTTTGTTGTTGTTTTTTGTTGTTGTTATTTTTGAGGGGGAAAGATTAATTTCGTTTCACTTTCTCTCTTTTTTGGCTTTAGCTGAAAAGCATGATTTCCCCAGAAACCCACATTTGGGATAAATACAGTATTGCCATTAAAAAAATTCTGGGAAATGTCAGGAAAAATCAAAGGTGACTCAGTTTCAAACTCTGCAAGTCAGAAACACCTGGGAAACATCAGTGCTGGCTGTGGGGAGCAGGGGATGAGGAGAAGGAAGAAGTCTCATCTCTAACAGCAGATCCCATGACCTGCACTCAGAGGAGAGAGCTACAGTAAGAAGTCACCAACCAAATAGGATGCCTGAAAAGAGATGACGCCACCACCACAACCATTCCTGTGCCTCTCACTGCTTGCCCCCCAGTGAGTACAAACCTTTGAAAGATGTATTTTTTTACAATAATTTGCTGAGTTTCTTCTTCTTGGACTTGAGGATAAATTTGCGTAAGTCCAAAAGCTCAACCAAGCACCTGAAAACCTCTGGAGCAAAGCCCCATCCTCACCCCATAGCTCCTTGGTGCCTTTACATGGAGCATGTCTATACCATAAGGATGGTTAGTGGCCCCTGTGGCCACTAAGGAAGTCAGAATGGACGCTGTTATGCACAATATAGCCCTTAAATAAAGAAGGAGAAATACCTTCTTTCTGCTCCTGCATCCTCTGCCATCTTCCTCTTCCTCCATCTCTTCATTAGCCGTATTCCAGCTATCCCTCCCTTCAGCCTCACTGCTGCAAAGACCAAAAGTGGACAAACGTTTGCTTTTCTCTCACACACCTGGCAAAATTACAGGTTGCTAAGCCCACCTGCCTGTTTACCTCATGTTGAAATGTTTCACTTGCGATCCTCCAGCGCTGATCTCTTTTTCAGGATAGACATTTGGCTCCTTCTTAAAACTGACCAGACTCTTTCTTTGTAAAAATGCCAGAATGAGACACTTAGTCAAATTGCATGCTTGCTTTTTGTCATCCCCTCAGACCAGGTTGGGCACGTTCCTTTTCTCAAAACTTCAGATATGAGAATTTCCAAGTAAAAGACATCTTCCTTTCCACCTCTCCCCCCAGCCCCCCAAAAAAGCCAAAAAAATAAACTAAATGAATTTAGTTTAAAATAAAAAATAAACTAAATGAAACAAACAAACCCCCAACCAAGGTAACCCTGAGGAAAAAGACCAGTCCTCAGACAGATCAGCTTGGGGTTTTTTATCTGAGCCTAAACACATCTGTTTTCATAAGAGAATTGATGGGTGTCTTCTCACTAAGTTTGCCTTACATCCCATTTTGGGAAAATTGCTGCCTGGGACAATACACCCCTGGGGAACACAAACACCCATCCTGGAATTATTCAACAACTATTTCCCAAGAAGACCTAGTGGTCCAAATATTCTCCCTGAAATGCAAAACTATCCTGACCAAAACTGTTCAGCTGTGACTTCCTGAAAGGTGTTGAAAAATCTGGCAGGGTGTGGAAAAGCCCTTGAAATTTCCTTGGGAAACTGGGCCGGCATTGCAAAAGGCTGCCGAAATTTCTCAGTTTCGTCCAGGTGGAAATTCAAGCTCTCATGAGAAACAAAAAAATCTGCATCTCCCCTGATCCCTCAATGTGAAACAGCAAGTTAGCAAAACTTCAGGTGCTGTAAATTTTGATTCCCTGACAGCCACTTTAGCAAAACTTCCCACCTAGAGAGGGGAAAATTAATTATGCTTGCACAGCTTCTTTGTTTGAGCTGAAAACAAGCTCCCAGGGAAGTTTTCGGTGATTATCGAGCTAGAGGAGGCTGCAGTTGAAATACGGATGCTTCGGAGGGTTCGAGGCAGTGTGAGACTGCAGACCCCATGCTTGGAAAGGGCCGTTTTCATTCCCTAAGGACAGGCACAGACTTTTCCCCTCTCCATCCCTCTTTGCTCGGATGCTGGTATTGATGTGCCAGCTATTCCCAACCATCCCTCGGGTACCCGCTGCCTCCTTAGCAGCAAGTGAAAGAAATAGTGCAAAGCGGCGCGGATGCAGCCATCACAGGGGACAAGAGGAATATTTTTCCAGCAGGGTCTCAGGGGAAGGAGAGGAAAAGACAAATAGAAGGATTTTTTTGGCTCCTGCAGCTGCTGGCAGCGGAGGTGAGCGGCGGGATGGTTCTCCGTGCCTGCAGTGCCATCTCCCGGCAGGGCCTGCTCGGGGACCGCGGGAGGATGCTCGACGCTCATGGAGAGGCTCCGTGGCCCTCGAGGGTGGGCGCATGTTTCGAGTGGGCAGCGCTTTTCCTGGGATGCTTCCTCCCGGCCTGCCGGCGGCCCGGCTGAGCGCCGAGGGGCTGAGCTTGCAGGGGGGAAAAGTAAAACAATACAATTTTCTCAGATTTTTCCCTGCTTTAATGTAAGAGATGCCTTGTGTGTAGGGTCTCTAAATGAGCTGTGTTCTCTGACAGAATAGGATGACAGAGACCCTTGCTAAACCCGATGTCTGGACAGAAGGGGAAGAGTGGTGCTGGATGTGACAGCGTGGTATAAATTAAAGTATCCCTGAGAAAGTCTCGGGGTGTCTGTGTGCTGTCTAGGCATTCTTTCCCTGACTTTTGGCTGTTCATGCAGCAGTGTGGGGTTAGCAAGGGCTGGTCCACTCCTTGTCAAGCAGTGAGTCCTGGACTCTTCAGGCACTCCCAGGACAGCAACAGTGATGTGGAGGAGAAGAAGGGTTGAGAAGGACCAGTTTTTCGCCCCTCCAAGTAGTCCTTGCTCCGTCAGATATTTTGAGCACCAGTTTTGCTTCTGAGAGTGTGTACTTGGGTTTAGGAGTGCAACAGCTCACATCGGAGATCTGCAATGGCTGCTCAAGCAGGAGTGTATTCAGGACAGAACAGAAGAGGGGGATAGCAGACGTCCTAACCAACTGGTGAGGGTAGTGTTCCCCCAAGGATATGCAACCCATTAGATAAACCAGGCAAAGGAAAAGGGAGAGATCAGTGAACAGAAAAACAACCAAATTTCATCATGGAGCTGGGACATCCTGGATCTCAGTGTGCTGGATCCCACAAATGGTCCCATCCAGCTCTGGCTGTGCCCAGGTTTGCAGTGTCTCATGTGTACATCTCATGGGCTCAATTCTTCCCACATGCTCCTCTGAGCTGGCCAGGGAGCAAACCCCAATTTGGCACTTCACCTTTTTCTGCCTCTCAGCACTTCCCAAGCATCTGGATCCTGTTGGGAACAGAGAAAAATGTGCCTCACCCCAGTCGGCACCATTTCAATCCCATGCTATATGTATGTTCTCTAACCCTGGTACACAGGGTGTAACAGCTCCTACCACATCATCACTGTCGCAACAAGTGATAAATAATTGCAGTGACCTCCCCTGTAGATCACAAAGGTACTTAGAGACCTCCCTGGAGGTCAGGGCTCTGGATGAGGAGTGCTGGGTACTAATGGCTGTCCCCACAGTGCTAATTTAAGTAGGGATTTTCAGACAATGGTCTGAGAGGAAAGCAGTGGCAATATTTTGCCAGCCAGTGCAGAGCAGAATCTTGGATTTCTTCCCTTTCCCTTCTTCTAGCTCAGTATTTCTGCTTTTCCTCCTGGTACAACCTTCAGGGTCTGGGAGTCCTGTGCCCAGAAGTAGGTGCAGAACCAAGACCTCATTGCCTCTGGGGTTAGCACAAGGCATCATCTTCTTCAAAGAAGTGATAAGTCAGCTTAACCTGCACTTGTGGACTACAGAAGAGTGTGGGGGACTTGCTGTTCTCTGTCAAAACAGACCGTTTTTATAAAAGAGGTACAAAATTCTGTGCTTGATGCAGAGTCCTCTGTCTGGCAGGAGGGATCAGGTTCATGACAAGAAAGAAATCAGACCAGAAGATCAAAATGGTCTTCACTGTCCTTAAAGTTTGTAAGTGCAGTTTAAAGCCTTGCAAACTGTACTTCAGTCAAATGGTTTAAGCAAAACAAAACTTTTGGATTTTGATTGCTTTCCCATTCAGCTAAATTCCAATTCAATTTCTTCTGGACAAGTTTATAATCTTTCTCTTGCCAGTCAGGCTCTTTAATCTCTATCATTGTCTTCTGTTGCCCATCTAGTTCAGGCTGCTTCAGCCTTTTCCAAGCAAACTCAGATGAAAAGGGCCATCTCAGGACAGGCAACTCTGTGTGCCAACCCCCAAGCCCCATGTCCACTCTGCCAGGAGCAGGCAGGGGTTGCAGAGTGAGGGGCTTTTTGGCACCCTGGTCATAACCATGGTCAATACCTTGTATCCTAAGGATCCTTAAAGCTAAAAGCAGGGAGGAAAAGAACTGCCAGGGATAGATTAGTGTTGGCTCCTGACAAGGAATCAGCCACGCAAGAAGAAGAATTGGAAAAAGGAGCAAGATGAGATGTGAATACACTCAGCTGCAGGGGAACAATATTTCTTGTACCAGCAATGAACACAGTAACAGAAAAAGACTTGTAAGCATCTTGATTTTTTAAAGTATGCTCCTGCTGCCACTGTAACAGCATGTACTCACAGATAAAGGGTGTTTGAGAGGAGTTTGAGAAGCAGGAACACAGCTCCCTGAGTAATTTAATTTCTTCCACAGAGATCTGCAGTGTGGAAGGACCCAGCACCATGATCTTGCAAGGGAGCAAGTGGTCAGCAGAGTATACACCAAAATGGCTTTGCTTAGGAAGGATTGTGAATGAATGAATGAATGAATGAATGAATGAATGAATGAATGAATGAATGAATGAGTGAGTGAAAGAAGAGCCTATGAAAATTTCCTTGTGGACCAGAGCTTTATCCTCTTGCAAAGGCTGCTGAAGGCATCTGCCAGTCTTGAGCTTGCTGAGAAGAGGTGAGGGTGCGAATGCAGCTGGAAACAGGCAGTAAAATGTTCAGATGGGGTCTGGAGGCAGCTACATCTGTATCGAGTTCTCGGAAACAGTCAGTCTAAGGAGGAGGAGATGACATTTTCAAGAAAACTTCAGTGCCAGGGGTCTTGAGCATGCTGGTGCCCTATGAGGTGGTCTTGAGGCAGCCCTCAGCAGCACAGCTCTTGTGTTCTGTACCTTGACTCCTTCATCAGATATACACAAGAATATTCTGTGCCTACACTTGGAGGGGACTCCTGATTTCAAAGCACCCCCCACAAGCACTCTTGCAGCATTTCCAGGCTGCCTTGGATGCAGGACAGGGGCCATTTGTCCCAAGATATGGAGGAGGCAGTTCTCCAGGTGAGGTAAAGCACAGGACAGGGAGAGGATATGGGAAGTGATACATTAAATCCCTACTTATTGTCTATCTACCACCCAGACAATATGGGTGGGAAGAGCACAGATGCCACAAGCATTAAAGGTTTCTCTGCTGGGAAAGCCTTTCTCTGCTCGAGCTCCTCTCAGCAAGAAGCAACTCTCGATAAAACCCTTTCAGCGGCGCTGATGGCAGACTGAAGTGAAGCAGCAAACACAACCCCAGCAGGAGACCGTTTAGGTTATTATTTTAATTAATTGCAAATGTAGTTAAACTGAAAGAAAAATAGAGACGTGACACCCAATTATTCAAATCAGTTTCTGCCAGTCACACACCACTGCTGCTACCAGAGTCCCAGCACAAAGCTCTGCCCTTTGCAATCTCCAGAAATGGCAGGTATTTGTATCTCAAGGTTGGCAAGCTGTTGTCATGCAACTTTTCTTGCTGTGCAAAAGGGATGAGAAATTTTAAATCTATCAGCGTGGTCCTGCAGGGAACCCCATTTGTGGAATGCATTGCATTGCAGAAGAACTGGTGAATTCGCCTCTCCTGTGGCAGAGTTTTGCCCAAAATTGTTTAATTCTTCACCTTGCAGCACATTCTGCTCCAGACAACCTTCCCAGTAACTGAGTGAGACACTGGAAGATCCAGCCCCATAAGCCAGAAGGACTCAGTGAGAACAGGCGTTGAGCCCCTGAAGGGAAACACTCTGAAAGCAATGTTCAGCTCCAAAGAGTTGCTAACCCAGCTCCTATAACATGGGGTGAGTTCAGGAAGTAAAAGCAGAGTGCTTCAGGCTGGGAAAACTGAAAGTTTTCATCTGCAGTGAACAAAAATGTGAAAATGAGACTGTCGGGCTTTTCAAGACTGGAGCTTTTGAACATAATTCCCCCTTGAGAGCAGGCATTGCTGGTATTTACAGCTGCCAGTTTCTGTTCTCCCACCATGGGGGCAGACAAGCCTATTTCTGCCATGGTGCCAGGCACAAATCCCCTTTCATCCCCCAAGAAGCAGCCCTGCAGCTGTGATACTCAAATGGGCTCTCAGTGTCCAGGTGGGTTCCTGGTTTCCTGATTTCCTGCAGCACATTTTTCCTCAAAGTAACAGCTCAGTGAGATCTCTGGTAGTGTCTCTGCTGTAGAAATCTCAGAGATTTCAGCAGAAAGAAAAACTCCCGTTACCTCTCTGGTTACCTCTGACATGTCTTTGAAGCTCAGCAAGGCCAACCATGAGGGTACTGATCTCAGCTCAGCTCTGCAGTTCCTTGGGGTACAACAGTTTCCCCTATACCACGATCCCTGACATCCAGTGGGGATGAGACCTGCACTAGCAGCCCCATTGCCAAGGGGACCTGTTGGCTAAACAGTGCAGGTGAATGGGTAATTTGTCTGATTTTATTCTATTGTTTTTAAAATCAATCAGGTACACCCTGGTGCTCTTGCACCTCTACGCCTCATGTATCAGCTACTTCTTCACTCCGACAGTCTAGCTGATTAACAAGTTCAATTAAACTTCCAGGCATGTTTCTCCATTTGCATTTCACTTTGAAGTCTGTTCTTTCTATTTGAGACCTGGAAAGGTTTGGAATGTCCCCAAAACAGTTGGGTTTTTTTCCAGCTACATTAGTTAGTTCAACAGAAGTTACATTTCCCTTGAACTCCAGTCCTGCCTAGATGCATGAATTGTCACACCATCCTCTTCCTACATGTGCAGATAATTTTCTTGTTGCATTATTTTGGAAGGTGTCCCTGGCCATGGCATAGGGGCTGTAACTGGATGATTTTTAAGGTCCCTTCCAATCAAAACCATTCTGTGATTCTGTGATTCTAGTCACAGTTCTTCTCTCTGCCCCCACGCACTGTATCAACACCATGGTTTCATTTAAGTGCTTCAGAGCAGATGCTCTGCCTGGGCTGTGCTATGCAGAGATGGGAAAACAATTTTAACCATCCCACTTTAGAAATGGATGGAGTTAATTAACATCATTCACCTTCTCCTGTTAGCCTGGCTGCAGCAGTGCGAACTAGGGATCTCCTGTAGCCTTACACCTTCTTAACTGCCAGGTCTATCCTAGAACACTGGGAGGGAGATGTGGTGGAGAGGTGCAGCTCATGTTTCTGTTCTGTGGACATCAGCCTGTGGACTGAACAGTCTCTTCTCCAGAATGGTCTGCCCCACCAAAAACAATGCTGTTGCAGTGCAGGTGCTGCAGAGCTGGGGGTAACACCTGCTCCAGGGAGGCCCTGCCTGCTGCTGTGCAGGTAACACATCATCAAAACATGATTTTGCAGTTAACAGCTTCTATGTGAGACTTTGAGCACAGCCAGTTTGTTCCCAGCCCCACAGCACTCCTGCCACCTTCTTTACTTTTGCAAAGATATTTTTAAAGATTGAGAGATTTTATTTTTCAATCAGAGCTCTCCTGGAGTAGCGCTAACACCTCTTCTTCCCACAGAGCTGGGATTCAGATCCCACCCCACTCAGTTTCAGCTTTGTAGGGACATTTTACCCCGTCCTGGATTTAACCTGCTAATCTAGTGACTTCTTTTGGGAGGACAAAAAAACAGGCTAAAGACAGAATGTCTCCTGCAGCCTTCACTGGAATGATAGTCATTAAAAAATATACCTATGCAAACCATCCCACAGCTACATATACAGGTAACCCTGCTTTCCTCGATTGCTTCCTGATTTTAAAAAGACAGCTTTTTAAATTCAGTTCAATTACTCTTGTAACCCTGCCTCATACACTTGTCTGTGCTACCAGTGAGGTGACAGACAGAAGGGAGAGTTTTTTGAGAAGCTAGAGGGCTTCTTGCTGCATTGAGGCAACTCAAACTCTGCAACTGCCCTGCAGCAGCCAGGCTTTGGCTCTACACTGCAGGCTCACAAGTACCTTCCCCATGGAATTATGTACCCTCAGGCTAACCAAGATGTAAGGACAAGTGCAGTACCAGCTTGGAATGCCCACATTCATCAGCCTGAGGCAGATTTGCAGCATTTATAGTCTATCTCATGTGCAGTGTAAATCCAGAGTCAGCTGTGCCTTCAAAAGCTGCTTTTTCCCTTCTTAAAGTCCTGGAAGAAACGCTTGTGTCTCGTAACTTCAGAAGTCACTCCATGTCTGCTTTCTGTTGCCTGTGTTTGGCTACAGAGCAAAACAGCTCTTCCTTGTCTCCTGTTGAGGTTTCACATGTACCAGGACTATTTCCAGACTCCCAGACACCTCTATGGAGCAGCCCACTGCTGAGGTATGTAGTAGTGCACAGCCTGCAGTGTGGCAACCCTGGGTTCAGTGCAATGCCACCCTAGGTGCTGGTGAGGCTACAAGCCCGTCAGGACATTGCTATATCTGCCGTGGGGGCTTGTGCCTGCCGTTGGCCAGCTCCAGCCAGAGAAAGGAGCAAGCACAACCTGCTGGTGTCTCACAGGACATCCCTTTGTTTTCCTTCTCATGCAGAGTTGATCCAAAATGGTGGGAATAGACACGAGTCCCTGTGAACCTCCTTAACACAGAATCAATCCTGAGGAAGGCCAGGGAGAAACGACTTTCCTGTGATGCTCTAGCAACAGTAGCTCTCCAGAGGCTGTGCACAGGCTGACATTTTCCTCTCTCATCTCTCAGATGTGGAGAAAGGAGGCAGACCCAAGTACAAGATGTTCCCCAGACCACACAGTGACTAAGTAGCACAGACGTGAGAAAGAGCTGCTGAGCTGGTGCCTCATGCCCCACCCTGACAGGGCAGAGCAAGGTCTCACTGTGGGAGCTGGCCAGAACCCCAGCTTCTTGCAAAGTCCACCAGGCTTCCACCAGTCTTTCCTGCACAACCAATGACTGCCAGCCCAGGATTACCCACCTTCCTCAGCACCCAGAACACACTTTAGTACATGTGTGGAAATAACTTTTCTGCTTGGGAGGGCTTGGAAAAGTTTCCTTGCATCATTCCTCAAATAAACAACAGCACCAAAGGAAAAGGGGAAAAAGAGAAAAAAAAACCTAAACCAACCAAAAAGCCAACAAACAAACCCCAGCTTTAATATGGGACATACTGCAGACTTACTACAGGGGAAAAAAGAGAAACTCTCCCAGGTCCAGCCAATTTTCTGCTGCCTCCTCCAAAAAAGTGTGTGACTGATACCAAAATGAATCTGGAGCCCAGTAGACCTAGTAAAAATCCAGCCCTTGCCACAAGGAAGCTCTTCAAAGTCTGTACAAGGAGCAGTGGAAGGAGCCCATTCCTCATAGAGGAGATGGTCCTGATGGAAAGATAGGCTGGAGGAAGGGCAGGCTTGGCTTGGGATGATGCCTGCAAATGGCTCAGATTTGTTTGCAACAGGCAAGTTTTCCAAAACAAAAGAAGAAACTGCTTCAGTAGAGTCCAAACTTTTTGCCAAAAAGGTATAATTTTGGTTATAAATTTAGGGAAAGTCATTCAATTTAAAGTTTAGACTTATCCTTTATATACTATTGCGATTAACTCACAATATGTTATGCAATATATATCATACACCAAATTTACATGGTGAATTTTAATATAACAAAATGCTGAGAAAGTGTCGCTTCAGTTTTCCAGAACAGCCCTGAGGAATGTTTGCTTGACCAGAAATTTACATTTTTCATTCCTATTTGGAAAAACAACAACAAAGAGGTCGATATTTCCCACGAAACAGGACTCCAGGGCTCCGACCTGCTCTCCTAGACAGTCTAGGGAGAGCCACTTTAAAGGGAGGGCAGGCAAAATACTCTTGATGCTTTCTGTTCCCTGTCCTGTCCTGCACTGTAACAACCTATGTCTTCAAAAGAAACAGCTCCTCAAGTCGCAGGAAGAGCAAAACCCCTGAAACAGACCCGCCTGCCCTGAAACCATTCCTCTTCAGAGAGCACTCCCTCTGGGCAAATGAACTTCAAATAATTCCTCCTTCTCTCCCCCTCCAAAGAAGCCCTAATGACACCTTGTCCGTGAACTTAATGTGTTTTAAACTATCTCCATGCCTGGCCACATACTTGGAATGTCCCCTAAGGACTGCTAAAAAGTCACAAGCAGGAGGGAAAAAAAAAAATAAAAAAAAATTTTAAAAAAAAGGACAAAAGCTTCAGTCTGGATCCCTGAGCTCCCACCCCCGCGGAGAGGAGGGTTTGCCGGTGCTCAGCGTTACCTTTCGCACACCCCAACGAGGCTCCTGGTAGACGGAGCCGGGCATAAAAGCAGCTTCGGGACATCAGACTGTGTTTGAACTTTNATCCTGAGCGGGAATTTTTTCTTTTCGGTTTCAAAAAAGCCTTCCAGGAAATGATTTAGGAGCAGAGAGCATGGTCAGCTAATGGGCTGCAGCTGAGGCAATGCGGGGTTATGCTCCTGTCCCTACGGCAGCTCTGTGTGCACGAGGGCTCCCCTCCTCGCACACATGCCTGGCACATCCCAGGTCCTTGGATAGGCAGACCTGGAAACCCTTCTAAAAAAAAAATCCCTAAACTCTCCGAAAAGCAGCTGCCCTCCACGTGAGTTATTGAGAAATAGGGACTAAACAACTCCTGCTCTTCCTCTCCAGCACTTGTCATGTGTCCCTGCGTACATCGCCCTGTCCTTGCTCAATGTGCTCCCGAGTGCCCCTGCGATTACAAACCAGCACTTGGTGCCCAAAATGCTCTATGTTTCCTGCATCCTCAGGCTCCAAGCAGAGCTGTGGGTTGCTATCACGGACAATTTGGGACTGGGAGTATTAACAACCTCCTGTCCATGGGTTGTCCTCCTCCAGAAAAGCAAGCCAGGTTTCAAACACATGCAGCACTACAGCAGCCTCTTCCAAGTGCCGTCTGCTTGGGAAGTGCAAATGTATTTGGAGTCACAGATTGTCCTGTATTCTCCCCCACCTGTCCATCACCCATGACTGGAATTATGATTCTCATTTCCTCATTGGTTTCAGAGAGGCAAACTGCATCTTGCATAAGAGCACCCAGAGTCCTGGTGCTGCTGGTCTGTCTTTTGAGTGGAATATGGTTGAGATGTCTCCTCCCAAGACATCACATTTCTCTTCCAGACCACCTGCCCCGCTTGCTAGTTGCAAAGATGTTTATGGCATGGGTGACAGGCAGGGCACAGGGCAAAGACATGTTGCTGCTGGGAGGGCAACACAGTAGGAGACACCTGATCAGATCTGCATGCAGTCCGCCATGCTTAGCAGATGAAGGCATCTGCTCCCAGAAAAAGGATATCTCTCTTCCAAAGTGCCACTTGGACTCCAAAGCACATGTAGACACTAAATATGTATGAAAACCAGCTGTACCTTTCAGGTTAGTCTTAAAAATTATTTGGTTTGAGACTACTTTATTAAGAAAGGCTCATCCATGGGTAAAAGGAAGCTTGTGCCATGTCTTGCCATTGAATAAATCCTGGCATTTCCCACGTGGCTCTCCCTAGTTTTAAGTTTGCATTGAATGTAGGGAATGTGTGACTGCCCTTAATCATGGCAGCAGCCGAAAAATTATGAGCTTGCTCTCAAAGGCCAGTTCCACCACCACCACCATGGATAAAATTCCTGAAGGTGAGTGATCCATGGGGTAAAGGAGAGCCTGGACAATGCGTAGACCTGCTTCATTGTCCAGCATCCTGTAGGACTCAGTGGCATTACAGAATGTCCCAAACCTCCCTGTTGGCCCTGTCCGCTTAAGCTTTCTGTATTTACTGCAGACACAGCCCTCCAAACAAAGATTTCTGCTTCATTCACAATCTTTCAGGCTTTCAATTAATAGTTGCAAAATTCTCAAGATTAAAGCAGGCAACCACACAAGCCCTAGGGTAATTTTACCACCAGCTAAAATTCTAGAAAATATTCATGAGAAAAACTGCAAACAATTCTGCTGCCCTTTAGTAAAGCCTTGCCATTTCCCATCTAGCTCATCCCAGATGCTGCAGGAATAAACTGATCTGCAGAACAGGTCTGGGGCCGGCTTTGGAACAGCCACCCTCCACCCCTAGATTGCGGGGCTTCTGCCAGCAGGCAGCAAGGGCTATAGGGCAAGGGAGAGAAGGGCAAGGGCACCTTCATATGTGGGGGAGATGAATGATGTTTTGGCAAGCATTTGGCTTCTGTTTCCTGTTTGCCAAAGCTCCGGAGACTGGAGCCAATACATGGTGCCTCTGAGACAGGGACATTGCTGGATGGGGACTGGGGACCAGGCTCTGGGAAGTCCATGGGGTGTGGAGATGGAGTGAGATATCACAGGAGAGCACCACGGGGCTGAACTAAGGGCTGTGACCACCCAGGTAGGGCACACACCACCTGCAAGCCCGCAGGTATCAGCTGCTTTCTTCTCTCCCTTCCCTGGCCTTTTTCACCAAATTAAATTAACATTGTCTCTCGCTGACTTGCCACGGGCATAAATTTATTTATCTTCTTCCAATATGCCAGCAGAGAAGACTTCTTAAGGTTGCCCAATTTGATTCCCTCTGTCTCCACTCAGCCCTGTCTTAATTAACAAAACATTGCTGTTAACTCATGTAACACTGCACAGGCAGACCTGGATTAACACCTTATTCCTGTTCAGTTTTCCCTCCTTTTTGGAGGACGAATCCAGGTCTCAAGGTGGAATGGTGGGGCTGCCACCCCTGCCCTCCTGCATACCTGCTCTATCTCCATGCTCAGGTCCTTGGCAGAAGCTCAGAGATCTTCCCCATGGCTGCAGAGGGAGCATGGAGGGGAGAAAAAAAAAAAAAAAAAGTTGGACCATTTTATTTTTTTTTCATTTTAAAATTATGCTTTTAATTTTTTTTCAAACTAAAAATACCCTCTCGTTTTAAAGTTTCCAAGCACGATGCCCTGAAGAAGCAAGAATGACAGATGCTGCCGAGTACAGATGTTTTGCTTTGCTTTTTTTAATTTTAATTAGTAATATTTTCCACACCAAAACTCACAGATGACTATTCGTGTCTCTGCAACTGGGTCAGGTCAGGACCAGAATGACCTGCTGGGGACATGGCCTAACCACCCTGCAGCATGGTGATTATATTTAGGCAGGACTTTGTATCTGCCTTATTAACCTATTAGTTGCCATTGCCTATCTGGACAAAACTGAGCTGCCTTCATCCTCATCTCTGAGGCATCCTGTTTCCTTTCACTAGTCTTTTGGACAGCCATTTCCCCAGTTACTTCAGCAATCAAAAGCCTGAGCTGACTGCATCGTATGGCTCTTCAACTCTGCAGTGCACATCCAGCCATGCTGTTAGGGTTGGGTTTTTTTGTGGATTCATAGTTTTAAACCAGCCCATTGCCTTCAGGTGTCATGCGTGAAGTTGTGCTTTTCAAAGTCAACGTTTCAACCTACAGCAAGAATGCAGAGACAGTCTCTGGACAACACTGGGTGAGATGTTACAACAAGGGTGGCTGGGGACAGCATGGTGTAAGAGTGTGGGGAATTAACCCCTCTTGTCTTCCCTGGGCTTCCTATGTCCTGTCTGCCTTGCAGAATTTTGGTGTCTTCCTATGCTATGTCTGCTTGGCAGAACAGTGGTGTCTTCCCAGCATGGCTCTTGCTTCCTTATGGGACTCTTGGCTCTAAGAAGACCTGATGGAAAGCCACCTTCCTACAGCAAGCATCACAGTCCCTGTTTCACTGCCTTCTTGCACACCCACATACATGCACTGGTCTGTGTGGAGAACTCGTTGCTTCCAAGGGATATAAAAATACAAGAGCAACATCAACTGATTTCAGGCTGTATCCTGCTGGGAAGATTAGTGCTAGGAGACTGGAGCAGTGTTGGGTGAGACAGCTGTGGGGCATGCAGAGAAGGCAGGAGGAGAGGGCAGGTTCTGCAGCATGTACTTATGTACGTTATACAGCAGATGTTTGTCAGGAGTCACTCTTGCTGCTCCACCAGCTTATGGACACCTTGCCTGGGGCACAAGGTGTGGCTGTGTTCCTCGTCTTTCATCAAGATGGATGAAGATGGAAAGGTTTTTTGCCTTTGTTGGCAAAATTAAGCAGAGGGATCCTTTTTGAGTAGGGAACAGTTCAGGCCAGCAGGCCAGAGTTCTTCTGCAGCAGAAGAGGTGGCTGAAGGAGGAAGGAAGCAGCAATTTCACCTGGGGGGGGGGCGAAGTTTAGCTCAACAGAGCACTGCATCTGTGCTGCTTGTGGAGCCATAGGCAGGTCTCTGCAGTGAAACAAACCCGACTTCTCCAGCACAGGTCACGTCTGCTCTGGCTGTTTGTATGCACCTGGTGACTCATCTTCTCCTGCATCTTTGATGGAGAGCTCAAGAGCCCAGCATCAGAGGAGAATGGCCAGAAAAGGGGAAAAAGCTTGGATGAGGCTGGGAAAAGAAACAAGGAAAAGGTTTTGCTCATGGAAATGCTGAGCAGCATGATCTGAAAGAACCCAGAGCTTCTGCAGCTCAGGAACAATATATGCCTAATGAATGCTAATTAATCAGTCCTAATTGCAGAATTCTGAACTTCCCTCTCTAAGGTGTGACATGCATTACAAGACATCAAAGCAGAGGCCAGAAGACAACCCAGTTTCTTGTTTTGGGGCATGTATAATAGCCCCTAGTCCCCTCCCTAGAGCCATTTGCTGGTTAACAAAGCTCATTCATCTTCTGAAGCAGGCTTGTAAGAAGTCAAAGCAAGCAGAGGCATGGCCCCACAACAGTGCAAGGGCTTGGGCTGTATCAGCCATTTGGGGAGCCTTGAGCCACCAGGACTGGACTATAACTGAGGGCTTGAAAAACAAGAAAAGGGGGGAACGTGAAAGCCATGCTAAAAAACCCCAAAACATCAGGCAGCCAGGTTAAGGACTGGGCTCAGTTGTTGTGCCATCCAGAGAAGCATCCAGCTCTCCTGTGTGGATATTGTAAGATAGCTCCAGGGATATCTCTGGGAGAGCCAACTTGCAAGAGAGCCTGCCAGGTTGCTGCAACAGGGTGATCTTATGCTAGCAGCCGCCCTGCTTAATGTCAGTAAATGGAGCAGAAATCCTCTGCTTTCCCCAGTCCATGGAGTTTCATGTAATAGACCCCAAGTGCTCCAAAGCCCGGCCAGGTTTATGTTGCAGGGATATGGCTGTCTGCCTTTTATTGTATTTTGCTCCGCTATTCTACTATAGTGCACAATAAAACACCAGTTTCCTCCACTCATTAGCCATTTGCTTGTGCTTGAAGTGCACTGAGCATTTTCACGTGCCTGCAAAGAGAGGTGTAATCTGCTCCTTGGGAGTCTCTTCCTTCCCTGCAGACCCGTTGCCTGCATCACAAGCATGGCCACAGCATGTGTGTGTATGTGTTTTTGTTTGTGTGTGTCCAGCTGTGTGTGCAGCCACAATGGCATCACATAAACACTGCTCAGAAAAGTACATTCCTTAGGTCAAGCTGGCATAAACTGCGAAAAAAAAGGAATTTGTGGTCATGTGGATAATTTTAATTTGTCCTCTTTATACATCTGCCTCCTAGATTAAGTGAGATATGTGGTGAGTTTGAGAAGTGGTAAGTTTGAGTGTCAATAAAGACAGCATAGGTGGGAAGAGAAAAAAAAAAGGTGCTCTGGCAATTGCAAATTTGATGTTTTTTTTTACTTTACTGCCTTAGATACAGCTTTACCCTTACAGATTTTGGAGTTTATTTGGTTGATTTTTACTTTCAGCATTTTCATGATTTTTGTAAACTTATATTATAGGTGCAGCAGCCCAGCAGCTTATGATGCCCCTTGTGTCTTTGGAGGAAAGCAGAGCTAACTTGGGCTTTGGACATTGAATGACAAATCCAGGCAGGGTTTGTACAGGCAGGGGCTGAGCTAGGGGAGTGACAGAGCATCCATTTTCCCTTTACTTTTCTACAGTCATGTGTGTGGAGAGAAGTATAGAACCATCTTGGTGCAGAAGGAGAGTAGGAAGGAGTACCATCACCCTGCCCAAGACCAGAGCCCAAGACCAAGGCTTGGCTTTTGCTGCATGGACTCTGATGGAACAGCTTGCAGTCGTGTCCTGCCATCTCAGCTCATGAACCACAGTCTGTGGCCCACAATGCAGACTGCGGCTACCCCTCTACCTGTGTTCTGAAGTTCTGCGAAACCTCCCAGCTTCCAAGTGACCTGCCTCCAGCAAGGACCGATAGTTCCCTCTGCTGGGAGGACTGTGAAGAAATGACTCTCAGCTCCTTTTCCCATCTGAGAAAAATACAAAAGTCAGATGTCCCATTCCTAGAGCATCCTCACCACAAACACCTCTAGGAAAGTCCTTTCTCAGATGTTGCTTCCCTCTCTCCTTGCTATCCCGATAACTGCAGAGATGAAAAGATGATCCACAATTCACATTTAATAATTTATTATATCTTATTTGTTAATTTTTTAAGTCCTTTCCCACAGTGGAAATGGGCTATTTCCAGGAAGTTTCAGCTCGGGTTTTGTCAGTTTCTGGCATATAGTCTTTGCTGTCATAGTTGCAGAGAAAAGCTGGGTGATGTATTCCTAATATAGCAAAGAGCAAATGCTTCCTATTTTTTAGATCTTGCAATTCTTTTTTTAAGCTGATCTGTAGAATCTGATAACTAAGGAGTTTTAAAAGTTGGATGATATTAACAACCAAACAGAGCATCCAGAAGCTACTCTTTCTCTTTTCTGACTCTCTACAGGTAATTCTTCATTAGTCTGAGGCATGTGGTTATGTTTCTCAGTCAGATAAAATAGTTTTTTCAGAGTCCTGTGAGCCTGAAATCCTATTAATTTTGTGTGGATGGTTTGGAAAGAACACATGGGATGCTCCTCTTTCCTTGATCCAATAAATGAGGGACAAAATTAAGAGCAATGGGAAGAGGAAGAAATGGTTTGCTGAGGAAGGAGAGGCTTTGTGTCTTCCAGGAGAGACAGCAGAATGGTTGAGAAGAGCAGAGTATCTTAAGACATCCTTAAAAACCAGGTCAGGAACTAGCAGATATACTACTATTCTAACAACATAAAGCAAGTCCTGCCCCATCTTGCCCTCCTTGAATTGGGGTGCAGGAACCCTGTGCTGAATTATGTCATTGCTTCCACACCATGACTTGATTCAGTTATGGTGGTTGCAGTGAGTAGCCTGTTGCTCCACTTGCTCCATGTGGCTCCTGCAAGCACAAAGTGATGCACCTGCAGGGAAAAAAAAAAAAAGTCTCACATGGCTGTATCTGACAGAGAACAAGTTATTACCCTCCTGAAAGTGGGTTTGGTGTGGACAGATTTACAGAAGTCTCAGCCTTCTGTTCATTAGCAGTCAAAGAAGCAAACAGAAAGTTGGAGGAGGAATGGAGAAGTCTGTGTGATCACATGGACCACGATGATGCCGCATCTCAGATTTGCTGTGTGGCCTTGACCTCTGTCTCAGACAAGAAACAGAGCTGGAAAAAGCAGAGGGAAAAGTGACAGGCCTGATCAGAAGAACATAACACCTCTGGACACAAAGTGGATACTGCAGCTCAGAGAAAAAGGTGAATGGAGATGTTGGGAATAACCTGACAGGTTAAAAGAAGGTGGTAAATTAAGTATTTCTTTTTGCTGTTGCTTGCAACACAAGGGGAAAAAGCATCCAGGGAATTCACCAGGAATGGACTTAAAATGAACACAAAAGGATGCTTTCCCCGCACCAGTATGTGTTTAAATTGTGGAGTTTGTTGCCAAGAGATCTTGTAGATGACAAGGGTTTCAACTGTTTCCAAAAGCAACTAAGCAACTTGAGTGAAAAGAAAAATCTCATCAAGAGCTATTAAGGGCAAAGACACCATCTTGAGAGGTGTGGGAGTGCGGAGGGTATGCCCATATGCACCCTGTCTCTTCTGTTTCCCTCCAAAATTTTCACTAGTGTGAAGTGGCAGAGGGCAGATTTTGGAGGAGGAGGCTGTTTCTGAGCCTTGCTGCTCATCCTTATGGTTTTTGGTGTAAATTTGGGATGGGCTGGGGACAGATGATGTGCAGAAGCAGAGCTAAGCACCATTTAGAATCCAGAGATTAAAAGAATGGCAGGCAGTACAAGAAAGGCAGTCCAGTCTTACCCCCTTTGCCTTTCAGCTTGGCGTCTTAACCAAGATGTGTCATTGCTTTCAACCCTGTCTGTAGCCAGTAGAGGTGGAGGCACTGTCACAGGGCAAATCTTAAGGATGACCATAGTGAGGCTCACCAGGAGTCCCTGGCAGCAGTCAGAAGCATCCGCCTCAAACAAATACAGCAGGACAACCATGTAGTTGTGTTCCCTCAGCATATCATCCCTGCTGGCAGCAATCTGCTGCACTGGGACTTCCTTAGCAGTGAGCAGTTCTCTGTTCACTAACTCCATCACTAATTTTGTGACTGCAAAAGACTACAATGCCACTAGCTAGTAACAGGCAGATGCCTAGATGCCTGGTGAATTTCTACATGCTGTGGATCTCAGGTGATATATTCCAGCTGAAGATCTGACTGGGCGTGGAGTCAGAAGTTATGTGTTTTCTCATCTCCCATCGCTCCATGTGAGCATCAAGAACCATGCACTTCCCAGGAGGGTGGCACCTCCCTTTCTAGTCCAGGTTACTGCTGCAGTTTCAACCCACAGTGCTGAGGGCATGGATCAGTGCTTAGTGAGGCTCAACGTCATGAAAACACTTCTAGCTTTGATATCTGCTGAAAAGTGTCAGCCTGGAAGCTCAGGAGAAAACTCCAGCATGCCAGACGGCCAGGGAATAGTCAGCTCTTGGCCAGAGAAGCTTCCTAACTAGGAAGCATCATCCCTTTGCAGCCTGGGAGACAATAGAAGGACTAAGAGTTGTCCTTATGCCAACTTGACACACAGTACCTGTGTCACAGCTAGAACAAACCCCTTATACGTGGTCCTAGCCCACAAAAGCATTTGTGCTGAATATCTGGGACTCTTCATCAGAGACAGCATTTGTATCTAGGTGCATTCAGCCTGTTTTTACACAGAGATCCGAGCCAAGACAGACTTGAAACAGCAAGTCCACCTCACATAGTGTGAAAGGACAAGAGATGATGGTTTTAAACTGAAGAGAAGTTGATATTGATTAGGTATAAGAAAGAAGTATTTTTACAATGAAGGTGGTAAAACGGTGTCATAGGTGCCCAGAGAGATGGTGGATGGCCCATCCCTGTAAACATTCAAGTTCAGTCTGGATGGGGCTCTGAGCAGCCTCAGCTAATTGAAAATGTCCTTGCTCATGGCGGGTTGGTTGGAATGGATGGCCTTTAAAATGTCTTTTCTAACTCAAACTAATCTACAATTCTGTGATTCTGTGGTTTTGTAAGAGTGGAGCACTATGAAGTCTTCCATCTCAGGACAAACACAGTTGGGTCTTGATAACCCAAGCAAACAAGTCCTGGTTTTAGCAGCCTTGATGTGTTTGGGCAGTGCCTAGGAACATGGAACTTTGCACCTTTTTTCCTCAGCCTTCACTGAGCTCACCAGCCAGGCTGGAATTTGCAGGGACGTGCCTGTTGGTGCAGCCAGTCTTAAATTAGATCAGCTGAAAGAGAATGAAAGATGGAGGAGATGTGATCCCACAGCTTAGTAGGAGGGAAGAGATTCATTTACCCTTCCAACTCTGGAGACCCCAGCAATGGGCTGGCTGCCCACTAGCACTCAGAAACATACAGGCAGAGCCAATAGCAAGCAATACTGCTAGCTGGAGTGAAAGAGAGACCTGCATTTGTCCCTGACTGGCCACATCTCCTGCCATATGATCAGACTCCCTCTCTGAGACATCCCAAGGTTGGAACTGGGGAAATAGAGAGCACCCTGGGGCACATGTGTTTGTACAAAGTAATGCCTGCCCTGTGAAAGGTGATTATTAGGTTGTTCTCAGATGTGATGACAGCATCGCCTCTCTGCTCTCACTTCTGCCTTTCCCATATTTCCAAGAGATAATGATCTCATCTCCTAACTGTTGAAGATCACTCCTTGTCCGATCTTCCCCCTCTCTGTTCCCCTCCACTGTTCATTATGGGATAGAAATGTTATCGACCGACAATCACTAGATGTCAAAAAATCTTATCGCAGAATCCAGCTGCCAAAACAGCCTAAACGTGCTTAGGAAATGTCACTAAATTACAGGAGAGAGAGAAAGTGAGAGAGGGAGGAAACATTAGTATGAGCAGTGAACTGCAATTAACTGCTCCACATTTGGAAGAAGCAGGAAATGTATTGAGGGAAGCAGAGCTAAGGGGTCATTGATCTCTGTAATTGAGGGGAAACTGAGAAATTGATGGTTTAATGGGGTTCAGCTGAAAGGAGAGTGTGTCTTGTGAGCCACATTGGGGCAGAAAGACCCTTGCTGTTGTGCGTAAGGCTTAGGACCCACCCTTGGTAGGTCACAGCACTCGAGGTAGTCCCCAGCCTTTCTTGGAAGCATCTTATCTGTGTTTCTCAGTTTGACACCTCTCTGGAGAGGAGTTCTTGTCTCATGGCCGTTCTTAGACTGTGTTCTTGCATTGGTATAGACCTGTAATCAGCCTTCTTTCCAAACTGAGTGCATACAAGGGCTTGGGTGTTGCATTATGGTCAAGGCAGATTGGGATCTGTCAGCTCTAAGGATATGTCCAAGAGTGGCCTGGAGATGGGTCAAGCCAAGGCTGGTCAGTCTGGCTTATCCCACAATTCTTTCAGAAAATATTATGTGGAAGATACTAGACAACAACCGTCCACCACTGCCCTGGTATTCATTGGGTGCCTGTTTAATAGTCATGGGGGTAGGAAGTGAATAACTTCATTAGAGGCTCTGAACATAATAAAGAGTTGCCCCTTCATGTCTCACTGCCTGTTCCAAGAGCACAACAAGGATCATGCCTGCAAAGTGCTGGTACAGCTAGACCATAGGTGGAAACCAGCAGCCTACAGGCTCTGCCTTACCACACCATGTCAAGGCATCCTGCTATGTGGGAAGATGTGATTGTTCTCACCTCATCTACACAGGGGGTTCGGTGGTCCCATTCAATAGAATCCAGCAGCCATAGTAGAATCTAGCAGCCAGTTCTGCCAGGAGAAAGTGCTTTTCTCTCTTCATGAAGAGTATACATGATAGCCTTTGCAAAGCTTCCTGAAAAACAAGAATTCATGTCAGATCTGCATGATCACATGGAGTAATCTAGTCTCTCTCTCTATCCAAGGCAGGATCAAGCATTGCTGGAGATGTCCTGAACTTTCATCTTCTCTATTTCTTGTCACCACTGCCTGATTGTTCCCCATACACATATCTTCAAGTATTTTGACCCACAGAAGGAGGCTTTAGACCATGCAAACTGCCACAAAGATCTGGAGGCTATCCTACAGACTCATCCAGCCCTCTCTCCATCTCCATTTCCATCTCTGTCTCCATCTCCATCTCTGTCTCTGTCTCCATCTCTGTCTCCACCTCCACCTCCATCTCTCCTTCAATACCCATACATCTCCCTAAACCAAGCTTCCAGTCCCAGGGCTATTTCCATCTCCCAGTCTCCTACAGCATTCTCCACCTCCCCTAGCTCCTGCTTTGCATCTGATCTCTGCTTTTCATGTCACACTCCCCAGCCTTCTGATTTTCCATCCTGCATACACCCTCCCTGTGCTGTGAGTGAGGCTGCAGAGAATGGAGCAGGGCTGGGATAGAAAACACAAAACACTGCACAAACATGTCTCCATGACCTGGCTGCTCCATGGGAACAGTATGACCTTGGCTCTTATCCCATGGCAGGCGCAAGAAGTTTTAAGGCTCTTTGTACCCCTGACTAGTACAGTTCCCAAGGACAACCATAGGTCACATTCTGTGAGTTCCTTGTCATGCCATAGACACCAGGTCCCAATTTGAGAGCCACAGACCTTATGTCCTGGAAGTGTGGGTACCATTTACTCCATTAGGAAGATGTTGAGGTCAGACTGCTCATTGCCTACTAGATTAAATGATCACTTGCAAAATTCACAGGCCCTTTGAAGAGGTCAACATCGAGTAGTACAGAATCATTGCTTGTCAGCGCAGGTCTGCTCAGCTCATGGTTTACACAGCTGAGGCAGGCACCAAAAGCCACAGACCTGTGTTCCTCCATATGCTCTCTGCCCTGCCTGTGGCTGCTACACAGCCAGGAGCTGCATGGCTCAGAGAAGTTAGGCTTCCAACTCTCCCCATGGCTGCAAAAGCACAGTCAGGTCCAGGATTCCCTTTACGATCTAGGTAAGGATAGGGCAGGTTAATAATATTCCCTAAATGGAGTAGAGGGTGAGGAAAGGTTTTTTGTTTTTCCACAGGGTCATTTCCCTGCTCTTTGGAATGATACATCACCATTTAGGAAATAGCAGGCCACATTTATTTGGCCAGTAAGTGCATCCAACAAAGTTGTTCAGGGTTTTGAAAAAGATGCTCACCCTCCTGCAGGAGATGATGACATTTCAGTCTTTCTAATTAAGTTTGTGTCCCAGACCAGCAGACTCTGGAAGATATAAATCTCATTTTCCCTCCTTTGGATTAAATTGAATTTAATGTTTGTGTAAGATAAAGAGCCTATAGCCCTGAATGTCTTTGTTCTAACTCCCCATGGACACTGCTTAGTGCAACAGGGTCCTCTCCTTCCTGGCCCCTCATCCTAGGGCTCTAAGCTGCATCTGCTGATAGCCCAGCTAGCTTACAGTACAGTCACCTCCCACTGGAAATCATGGAGAGACTTAAGATTTCTCAGTGGGTTTCAGGCAGTGACCTACAGCAGAGAAAAGGGAATGATAAGCACCATAGAAGCTTGTCCTAGTTAGGCAAAATGGTCCCTGTAGCTGTGACACCTGTGTTGGTGTGTGGGATTGGAGAGTTGTGACAGAAGGGAAGCTGAAATTCTAAAAATCAATATCAGCCTCTCCTGAGACAGTCTCTGTCTTCAAGTCACCTTAAATGAGACAGGTATCTGGACACCAGCTACCACTGCAAAGTTTCTGGGCTCTGTCCCACCATGAGTGAATGTCAGTCTTCAGAAACAGCCATAATGGCACTGCTTTCAGATAATTTCCAGCCACTGACTGAAGAACTGTGCAGGACTGTGATCCTCAGTGCTGGCAAATGCCATCACCATCCAGTCATCGTTCACTGACACATAGCTCACCAAGGTCCTGCAAACTTATGCTCTTTATTCTCTACCTGTTCTGCTGAGCACAGCTGGGCCTATAGACCTGCCCTTCCTTGATCCCTGTGTATGTGTGAGCGTAAAGGAGTTGCAAAAAACAGTAGGAGAATCCTCTTTGGCAGCACTCCAGCATTGGAAGATAGCTTGGAAACCTAATGGAGGCCTGACCTTCCATTTTCTTTGGTGTGCTGCACTGAATGTGTTGGGTTTCAAGTGTAGAGAAGTTGGTCCTTTCTTTTGGCCATGAGGAGAAGCATTAAACACCCAAAATCTGTACAGATTCTTCCTTTCCTTCACTGTGTCCTGTGGATTGGTGACTGGGAACCTGCCTGCACCCAACTGGGGCACCAGCTGGGGCCCTTCTGTTATCTTTTCCCTACAGAAGGAACAGCCTGTCTTCCCACCCACACAGAGCTCAATAGCCTTGGAATTCCGTGAAGCACCTGGTGTGTGAAAGCCGAGCTCAAAACTCATCTCCTGCTCAAGAACTTCTCTGCTCCTCCAGTGCTGCCTTATCTCCTCAGTCCCTTTGCTTCTGCTATGACAGTGGAAGGAGGTCATGGAGTCATGGGAACCTGCTGTCCTCTCCTCCTGCTCTCACCAGCCAGCCTTCCCTGCCCTGTGCCTTTATAAAGGTGTCAGTGTTCGTTTGGCTGGGCCTGCTGTATGGCAAACTCACATAGCCCTCAAGGGACTCAAAAGTCAAGACAATTTCAAAGGGAAACTAGAAGCTTCCACTTGCAAATTTCTCACTCTTTCCCATCTGCTCCACTGCAGTATGGGATGATAGGAGAAGGAACACAAAATGTGACTGAAATACATCAAACACAGAAGTTTCATTAACCGTGATCAAGAGTTATTATTCAGACCTTACTGATGCTCCAAGACTGCATTTAGTTGGCTGAAAGCTTTTAAGTGCAGAGCCACTGGATATAGGCCAAATTGTGTGACTGTGATGCTGTTCATGACCTCTTTCAGGCTTCCTGGACTTTTTACCTCCCAGGTGTTCCAGCTGACCTGTAAAATCAATATTGTAGGACTGAATATTTAACTGAGTGCTTGTCTTGAGCCAAGGACTCAAAGACGTAGATCACAGCTAGGTATGTCTGGAAAAAGACAACTGGGAAGCAGGAACAAAAAGGGTATAAACATTGGTGCATGAAGGGAATAAGCTCACACTGTTCAATAGAAATCACACAGTCATAGAATCACAGAATCATAGAATAGTTTGATTTGGAAGGGACATTAGAGATCATCTAGTTTCAACCCTCTTGACACCTTCCATTATACCAGGTTACCCAAAGCTTTATCCAGCCTGGCTATGAACACTTTCAGGGATGGAATATCCACAACTTCTCTGAGCAACCTGTGCTGGTGTCTCACTATCTCACAGTAAAGAATTTTTTCCTAATGTTCAATTTAAAACTTCCTTTGGTCAGGCCTTTTCCCCTTGTCTTGTCACTACATGCCTTTGTAGCCCCTTCAGGCACTGGAAGGTGCTCTGAGATCTCTCTCGAGCCTTCTCTTCTTCAGGCTGAAGCCTCCGTTCTTGCCTCGGGAGCAATCACACAGTGATGCATAGCATGGAAGATCCAATGGACAGCAGACATTTTCATATGTTTTCTAGTTATCCAGATGTTTGGGCAAACTACTGAGACTGAAAGACCCTAAGTCCATCTCTCCTCTGATTCACTTATATCCTATGCAGATACAAGTGAGACAGAGTTACCAGCTGATGCCCACTGCCATTTCTAGTCTGGTAACTGCCCTGCTTTGGATAAACCATTCAGTATTCATCAATGTCTGTCCTTCCTCCAATGATCTCTCTTCTTGACTCATATAGTGCTTGTTTGGGTAGCAGGAGGCTGGTACACAAATCTCTCACTGAAGTGAAAAAGCATATTTGCAAACCTGTACTGACAGAGGGTGGACGAGAGAGAAGGCATGTTTTCCCATCTCTAGGATCTGCAAGGCCTTCAGAAACCATTTGCTTTCCAAACTTTTAAAGGTGCAATGATCTCAGCTGAGCACCAGTTGAGATCGCTGCAGCCATGAGTGCTACTGGCGAGCAGCTGGGGATATAACAGGTACCATCTCTGCAAAGACAAGTGAAGGCAGTCCAAGGGTGCTGCCTACATGTGCCTGTTATAATTTTGTATTAATTACTACTGTAAAAGCAGTACGCAGATGACATCAAGTCATCTGAAAAACAATGGGCAGTACTTGCTCCAACTCTGCATTTGCATATCCAGACCTAAAGTCTGCCTTGAGACTAAAGGTAACAAGGAGTAATGAGTTTGTAAGAGTTATGAAAGCCAGAGGAGAAGCTCAGCATGGCCCCATGTTCCTTCGCTGTGCACATTATGGAGAATGAACCCTTTCAGATGCCAGCCTAGGGGTTTGTGTGTCCACCCTGGTCCTTCCCCAGCAGAGAAAATCTCATTTTCTGCCACTAATTGATGCACAGAGCCACTCAGCTCACTGAAATTACATAGAAGAAAGGGTTTTGGCTTTTTTTTTATTGGCCATCTATTAGCATTTTTAATTTGCTACATGAGGTAAGTTTAAAAAGGTGCCAGACAGCAGTTTAAGAAATTAGCTGTTCTTAGCATTTTCTTTTCTTCTGTCTGACTCGGGTCCTCAAAGCCTTAATTAAAACTAGGGAGTGCTTCCAATGGAAGACACTGCAGACAAAGAATGGCAAGGTGAGCTGGACCCTCACACTGAGCATCATGCTCCTCTAGAACTTCAAAAAGGAGCGAGGAGCATGAAGGAATAGAGGAGAGATGGTCATCTCAGTGCTTCACATGTATGGAAGGCACATGGACTGTGGAGCAGGACTGCAATTACCAGAGCTGCTGCAGGAGGCAGTGCTGGATCCAAGACTGGGTGAGAGGGGCAGGCATGACACCCTCAGTGGGACACTTTTGGGGTCTTTCTTCTACTCTTGATGACATAGTAGATTTGCTTACTGGAGGAATTTCTCTACTCATCACTCATTACTGTGAAACATTTCTTCTCCTGATTCCTCATCGTATCCCTTGCTGTCAAGCAGCAGCATCACTGGAAACTTTGGGGTGGCTGGAGGAAAAAAAGGGCTTTGCACAGCTTTTCAAGCACATTGTGTACTAATGTGGTTTCTTGTCAGTGGTCACTTACAGCCAAGAGCTAGGTTAAAGCAGGACCCAATACCATCTTGCAATGATGAATAAGTTGCCAAAAAAACTAAAAAGGCAGACTCTCAAGACTGTAGGGAACATTTAGCCTCCACTGACTCAGAATAAAATTCTTTTTCTCAGCTAACCCATGCTGCCTTCTCCCCACTGGACAATGTGCTGGGCATCCAAACTCAGCCAGAAATAGGCCATACTGCTGCAAACACATGCCACAGCTACAGCCATTCTCTTCACCTCTGCCGTGTGGTTAAGGACAGCAGGCACCTCTCTGACTACCCACCATGAGCTTCAGTCTAGCACCACCATCTGTACCAGTCAGGAAAAGAGTAGGAGGTTGGAGAAGTAAAGGCATGTCCTCATTCCAGCAGTAGGGAAATGGCCAAGGGAGAAGCTCCAGGGAGCTGTAGCCTGGCCACAGAGCATAGCAAGAGTTTTGCTCGATGCTCGTCTCAGGATTTATGTTAGAGAATAAAAATGTATTTTGGAAGAAGGTTGGGCGTGGAAGTTAATGTTAGCTAAGCCAGGGACAGAAGAGGGACCACCTGCCTTCTGCATCACAGATGGGATACTATCCTTTAAAGAGAGAGTGGTCATCATGACCTTGCAAGAATGGAAAATTTGGATCACTTTGCTCCACATTACTCCACCTGTTAAAATCCAAGGACAGAATGTGGCTAGAGCTGCTCATGGTGTGGATTTACAGGCTCTGGATGGAAGCTGTCCCCAGCTGTCTGTTTGGCCATTACTGTCTCAGCAAACAATGTGAGCTGGGTCAGGGCCACCCAGGCCCATCACCCTGTGGTACTGAATTTTTTAGCTGTAGTTGAAATAGCTTCTACAGATCACCTGCAATGAAAGCCTCTAGGGTTAATCCCTCCAGTTTTTTTCCTGTCTCAATTCCTGCCCCTACTGCTACTGTAGTTCAGGGATTTGACTGACCCACAGAGAGGACATCCTCATCCCTTTTCCTCACCCTTTGACTGTCAGGAGTCAGCATGGACCACAGTAGATGAGACTGAAATTCTGTGTTGGACCACACCAGGCACTCCATCAACAAAATGACCAGATTCTTCTGCAGTGACTGGTACTTCTTCCAGTGTGGAACAAAGGTTGTGCCTGCAGGTGTCACAGTTCAAAACATCCCCAGCTGGAGACTCCCTGTCTGTCTTGCTTTCTGCCAAGCCTTCACTCAGCCTTCCGCTGCACCTGGGGTTGAAAAACTGCACAGAGGTGCCACACTTGTGTCAGGTCTGCACAGGAACTTGCGGTCGAAGAAGGGGCAGTGATCTCTGGCCGGCTCTGTGCTAGCAGCATGTGAGGGCTGGAGTAGGAATGATCCCTTCTGCGGTGTCTCCCTGCCACATGTAAGGAACAGGTCAAGATGGCTCTGCAGAGGCTGTGACTGGTGCTGTCGTTAGGCACAAGGCAGCTTGTGCT
This sequence comes from Serilophus lunatus, assembly GCA_013399895.1. Lineage (NCBI taxonomy): Eukaryota > Metazoa > Chordata > Aves > Passeriformes > Eurylaimidae > Serilophus > Serilophus lunatus. The sequence continues at coordinate 309,495 of VXBA01003015.1, read as the reverse complement.
ATGAGCAGGAGCTTTTGCATATCCTGCAGACCCCAGGAACCATGCTGCATGTAGCTGGGTACCATCTGTTCCTGCCTTCCCCACCGACTGTTCATCCCTTTCACATCCATAGGGCTCTTGTTAACACAGCTCTCCACTGATCAAACTCTGCCATCATGCTGGGATCAGTTTTCCTTTTCCTCCTCTAAGGAGTCTTGTGGGGGTTACTCCACCCCAGCTTTAATTAACACTGTGGAGAAAGTGAAAACAGCTCTTAGTTGATCATGGCAGGAGACGAGACCTAATAAACCCCAGGAGAGGAAGATTGACTGCGGGAATCGGGGTAGTAAAACCAGAAACCTCTGAAGCAAGGCTGGGCTTGGGCTCCACAGCCAGTTAGTATTCAGCTGGAATGCCACGTTGTTATAGACAATGCATTAACATCAAAGCCGCTGGGTCAGCGGTTTTAGTTAAATGATATATTTGGTATTGTATTTTTATTGTGTGTTCTTTACACCGTGTTTTTATTTTTATGTTTTCATGTTTGGAGTTTTGCAAGAATTTAGTGCTGCTGAAAAGCACTCTATCGACAGCCCTTGAGATTGAAGCTCTTTGTCTATATCCAGAGAAGGCAGCGTGCTAGCAGCCTGCTGGCACCACGCTGGCTCTTTGCCTCAATCCCACTCCCAGGGATCACCTTTATAGATGAGAGAGAAGTACTGTTGGCACTGCCAGCAGAGAAGGACAAGGGTATGTATTTGCAGGATCCCAGCCTAGCACAAGACACTCTGAAATCCACTCTGAAGCCAAATTCGACAAAAGCCCTTATGGTCCTGTGCTTCACTGTGCCAAAGGGGGTCAGGCATATCATAATGAGATTTCGAAGTGGTGGGTGTCATGGATGCTTTTGACCTGCAAGCCAAAGGTCTCCTCAAACAGCAGGATGTGGAAATTCTCATCTGTTGCTGAGAAGCGAAGACATCCCCCTCCTGTAGGATCGAGATCGGTGAAAGAAAATGCTGAGATCAAGCTCGGTAGGGTGATGCATCAGTGACAGAGTGAAGTCCCCAGTCTCCTCTGGCACTGGTAAAGGGCGCAGAGTGACACAGGTCACTGGTGCTGCTCCCCTTCCTTTTTCCTCTTCTTGCCAACAGATTGCTTTCCCCTCGCTCATGAGAAGCTGAATTGACAGGAGAGGAGAGGATTAACCTTTGCCACCCGTGTAGGCTGCTGCGTACAAATATTTCTCTCCAAAGCATCAAGTAATAAATGAGTCTTCATCTTTGTCAAACACCTTGGAGTCCATTTGCCATGTCTCCCCAAAGGCAGCACAGCGGGGCAACGCAGTGTGTGAAATACAGGAGGACTATAAATCTCTCCAACACTGTATGGGCATTTTACAGCTTGCAGTTTTCACTGAGAAGTGGTTGTAAATAATGGAGGAGGATATCTGCCACCTGTCTCCAGGGGAGGATTTATTTGGGTGTAAGTGCTATAGATCTTCATATGTATGCTGCAGCTGTAAATAAGCAAAGTTTAAGCAGTGACCAGGGTCTGTCCTTCTCCTCCCATATTCTTTTTCTCTCCGTTGTTTCACCTGTTTGTTTCCCTGCCGTTTTAGACGACATCTCACTCCTGAGGTGAGCACATGCCTGAAGTCACTTGAGGAAGTGAGTTGCTGTGATAGAGTACACATTTCACTTTCACATTCAGCCCATGTAAAGGATGTGAGGGGAAGAGAAGCTGATAGTTAGGATTCAGGACCGGCTGCTATGTACTCTTCAAATGCTCCTTTGAGTTCTTGGTTCAGGATTTTAATGATGCTGTTATTCTTGTGCAGAAGCATATGGTTTTCTCCAGTCTGTTCTATGTTGCTGTATGCTGGCCCCTGTTTCAAGTCATTTCACTCAGGGAGCTGCTGAGAGTATCTGGAGGGAAGTTAACAGTTTGAAGGCATCGAAGTGACAGTCGATGGAGTGTACCTGGGAATACCCCTGGGATGTGGTGTGCACTGGGATGAGGCATGCAGACCCAAAAGGCTTTGAAGATAGCCAGCACTGTCAGGACATGCTTGGCTGCTTAAGAGGTAAGATGTATTCCTGGGGCATTGGGGACAACTTGCAAGTGAAATCCAGGTAAGTGTAGCTTCACCTGCAGAGATGATGAAGAATCCAAAGAAGTCAGTGTTGATGGACATAGCAAAGCAGGAGGAGCTCATGGTCTTTGGAGTTTCCCATTAGGAGGTGGTGTCTGCTGCTAGCAGTGTGGTAAAGAAACCCAGTCACCTGAAGCTACCATTCACTGTCTATCCCATCCAGAAGCATCTTCCTTGGCTCCATGTGTTTTTCAAGAGACTCCCTGTGCTCTGCTCAAACTCCAGAAGAAGAAATGCATACATGGCCAGGGCCTGCCAGATATTTAGAGATACATCTGATCTATTTTCAGCTCTTGGAAAGCCAGAAAGAAACCAAAAATCATAACAGTAACAGACAGAGTCACCGCACTCATGAGGGGTGAGAGCAGATCCCTGTCCCTGTCAGCTTGGCATGGCACGCATTCAATAAAAAGGCAGACCCAATTCAAAAGAGCTTGTAGCAATCTCTGAGATGCAATATTAAGCAATGCCCTTCCCTTGCCCTTCAACATCTTTATAAATTCTACCCTCCCTTCCTGCCCACATTACATCTTACAGAAACCAGAGAAACAAAGAGCTGAGGACAAGGAAACCTGGCATCCTGCAACAAAGAGCTCTGCAAATTCTTCGGGAGATCCCCATAGTGCGATTAGCATCTCTTTACAGCAACATCATCTCTCCTTCTTTAGTTTCCCTAGAGAGAGATAAAATTGTCACCAAGCACCAGAGAATGAAGCTTGATGAATACTGAAGAGATGTTCACCTGCAAAGTAGGATGGACTGGTCCCAGACTGGGACTGATGAACGACCAGTTTTAATTAATGTTTTTAGAAGCTGGGGCAAGAAGAAGGAGTATCAGGGGTTAGAGCTGTGAGAGGAGTGGCAAGGAAACAGGGCTGGTGTTAATGAGACAGGAACAAGTGGTACTGGCTCAGGTGTGAGCACGTCTTACTTCCAGGAACACATCCTACCCCTCTCTGCTCCCACAGACTCAAAGCAAAAGCATTGTTAGGCTGGTGGGGCACAGCCTTGTTCCAAAGCCATGTCTCTGGGCAACCGCACCATGGGCTGCTCTGACCATAACTCCGGGTGAGAAGCCGTGGCTTCACCCTGTGCTTCATTGTAGGCAAGGAGCTCCTTTGGCTTCCTCAGATTTCCTCCCTCATGTCTCCATGAGCCAGAAAACACCTTCCAAGTTAGAGAACAGAATTGCTATTGTTAATTTTCTTGCATGTGTCCTCAGTTTATTTTTTTTTAAACAAGCAGCTCTCAAAAATATTTTAGAGAGGTTGCTTTTCTGAAACGCTGTTGCTGAACTGAAATTTGCAAGAAGGTTGCGGGCAGTCTTGTCCCTTCCCAGTGACTTCTCTTATTGATGTTTCCTATAGTGACTCATTGTCCTCTGTATAAGCATCTCTTACTGACTGAAGCAAAAAGGCTCAATTAGGGAAGGGTTCTTCCATGGGTCTCCTGAAATTACAGTAGTTTAAATTGCTGCCCGGCAACCTGGAGCTAAATTGCAGTGCTTCAGCACCTCTGGCAATTGCTGTTTCTCCATTCACATGCCAGAAACTGATGGGTCCAAACAAAGAGAGTTTCACTGATTGAAGGAGGGTAGGAGATGTGTAGGCAAACTATGGAGTATCTTAGTAACAGGTTCCCACCCCTCTCACCACAAGAAGAGAGGCAACCACTGAACCCAAATTACATCATGCTCAGGGTCCTTTAGTGGTGAATTTGAACAGGTTCCTCTCTGGCCCCCAAGGGACTGGCAGTTTAGTGGGGTTTAGCCATTTTGCATATATGAGCAGATACAGCTTTAGGACTAGTTTAGGAGGTCCAACTAGAGCTCCTCCATGAGGATGATCACCCTGTTGCAACCAAGTAGAAAGGTGTCTGTTGATCTATCAGCTTTCCAGTCAATACTTCCTCCTGTCTGGTCTCAAAGACTTCAGTTTGTTCTTTTGTATATGACTGGGGCCTATAAATCCATCATATGTGTCTTTTGCTGCTTGTGAGCTGGGGGTTTTATGGTGCTCCTCAGTGTGAGCTGTTTTGGGAAAAATTCAAAAATAGCAAAGTAAAGAACAAGAACTGCAGCTGTGTGAGGAGCAACCAAATAAGCTAAGAATAAGATTGGACAAACTGAGAACCAAAATGTGTGAAAGGTCTGCAGGGTCATAAGGTGGAAGGAAACGATGGAGAGAAGCCGATTGTTTTGTTTCTTACAATGGAATTGGGTGGCATCAAATGAAAACTGTAGGTGTGAGATTGCAAATAAAGTAGATATTTTTGAACAGCACATCTTTTACCTGTGGAACTCACAGAATCACTGGCTGGCTAAGGCTGGCAGGGACGTCTGGAGATCATCTTGTCCAGCCTCTCTGTGCAAGCAAGATCACCTACAGCAGGATGCCCAACGCTGTGTTCAGATGCTTTTTGAATATCTCAAAGAGCACTTGGCTGGCTCATGGTTAACTTGGTTCCTTCCAGGACCCTCAGGGCCTTTTCTTCTCAACTGCTTTCCGACTGGGTGGTCCCTGTTATATATTGGTGCATGGGCCTGTTCATCCACAAACTGCATGATGTTGTTGACATGAAACATTTACACAGGTGCAAGAATAAATCATATGACAGGTGTAATTTGGCTTACTGTGGTTATTTACTATAAGGATGTCAGTATTGGTTTGGGACATCTGGGTGAGTTGCCTACTCCTTGTTACCTTTCTCAGACTTTGCTGTTGGCATGATGGGAGCTGTGACAGACATCCTCACATCCCTGTGAAGAAGTCAGCTTGTGTTCAGAACTATCCTACTATCTTGGACATATCTTAGTGGGAATTAGCAAATATAAATATGGGCAGGACAAGAGATTCACTGCTGGTTTGGGACATGAACCAGAGGGCTGTCAAGACACTGATGAGGAGGAATTTGCTTCAGAAACTCAACTCAATCTTTTCCATCATGAACTAGTGCTTGGTGGGATACTTTTCCTGCCTGAGACAGAGGCACCCCTCTGGAATTTGGCAAGCACTGTCTCCAGGACACCTTTGTCTCTGTCCTCTGTGGAGCCCACGTATTGGTGACATTTCCATACACCCTTATTTTTCAGCTTTCCTATCAGGAAAGGAAACTACAGGCTGTCACAGCACCATCAGGAGGGTGAGAGCTGGCTTTTCAACGTTTGTTTTGAACTATTCTTGCCTTAAAATACCTTCAAAACTGTTCAGATAAATTTTCCAGCAGCAGTTTATTTTGTTTTGTTCACAAAGCCATATTTAAATGCAAAAAAAAAAAAAAAAAAAAAAAAAAAAAGGCAAACCTCCCAAATGCTTGAAACACAAGAACATGGGGCTGGCAGTGACTTCCAGACTTGCCAAATCCAATCCCTGTTGTTGCAGCAACACATCACAATGTCCTTTCAGAGCTGGAGTCTGCTCTCTCCTAAAAGCTATTTGGATTTCTGCCTCTGTGGCTTCTACTGGGTGGCTGCTCCAAACCCAATTGCTCTAATGGTTCAAAGCCCTCGACTAATTTCCAGCCTGGTTTATTCATGGCCAGTTTATATACATTTGTTCTCCTGCCAGCACTGTCTTTTGGCTGAAATAGCCCTCCTACCTCTGTAGTGCTTATTCTCTAGTTGTGTTTATAGAAAGCCATCCTTAGCCTTCATTAATACACCACAATTATTTATTTTGCCTGCTCTTCTGCAGGAAGTACAGTCTCCTTACCTGTTCCTACACTTTAACTCCTCTGGTCCTCATGCCATTACAAGCTCACCTTCAGCTTCAACCCACCCTGCGTGAAGAGTTAGCACGGAATCTGCAAAAGATCGTGTTTTTACTGGGAAATGGGACTCTGGTATGTGTCCCAGAGAAATGCTATCCCATGCCCGGGCTATTCCCCCTCCTGATGTGTTCCTGGAAGGAGCAACAGTGTCTCAGTGAGCACCTCTTATAAAAACCTTACAGAAAAACAGCTCCAGAAGCTTCCAGCAACAGAAACAGAGTGAGAAGCAATGGCAGGATAAACGGCTATTTATTTCAAAATATGTAAATTTGCTCATTAAATAATCCATATGAATTTCCACACACGAAGGTGGAAAACAAACCCTGGCAGCTGTGTATATCCTTTCTCCATCAAAGCCACACTATCGGCAGCTGCTGTTCTCTTTCATCCTCAGGTTTTTCTCTTTCTGCTCTCTACGTTCCCACCTCCCTTTTATACCTCATCACCTGATACTGGATTTCCAGAGTCTTTATAGCGTCAGGCAACATCTTCCCCTCATTTCCCTCTTTTTTATTCTGCCGCCTGCCTTAAATTGTTTCCATGCTTGGTAGACCCTCTCTCAGGATCACCAGGAAATGAGATTCCCATACAACTTGGGCTTTTTTGCATCATCAATGAAAAGATAAAGGCCCCGTGTCCTCCAGGCTATTTCTTCGGCACTCTGCTCTTAGTGGGCGAGGTGTGTGATGATTGTGCCTGGACAAGATTCTTTTCTGAGGAGACTGCCGTCTGCTGCAGATAAGTGTTCTCAGCATTGTCAGGACCATATCCTGATGGATATGAGGCAGGGCAGAGTACTAGCACACTTTCTTTGAGAACAGAATTCCTTTAGTGAATTAGGGTTGCAGATCCTGAAGGTGATGAGGAGATGCTCTGGGGAAGTTAAAAGCAAAAGAAAGACTGTCAGATATTTATTCTATAAATAAAGAGTATAAGGGAAACGGGGGTATGAGAAGTCGCCAAGCTCTCATTTCTGGGTGATGGGTATTTTAAAGGGATTCTCCTCAGATACTCCAAGCAAAAGTTTTATACCTACCTTCAAGTCACTAAGGTTCAGCCCAAAGCTAGAAAACTCAGAAGAAATACTTGATTTAATGCTGATTATGTTGATTTTCACACTCTCCTGCTTCAGTCAGTAGTTTTCCAGGTTTGACATCATTAGGGCATGGGGAACTCCATTACAAGCAGAACACTCTTTGTACCTCTATGCTGTACCTCTATGCTTTACTTGCAACACTTTCCTACTGGTAGCATATCTATGCAGTCCCCACACAGATGACAGGATTCTGGCAAAACAGGAGCCTGGCCCAGAGCTACTTTCGCATGCTGTGAACAATTTTAAGATTTAAAAAAAAAAAAAAACACAAAAAAACAAAAAACAATAACAACAATAACAACAACAACAACAACAAACAAAACAAAAAAAAAAGAGAGAGAGAGAAAAAGAAATGAAAAGGAGAAAAAATAAAACAAACAAAATGTCTATCCCAGATTGGGCTAGAACTGAAATAATAATCCTTCAAGACTGCTTTGGCACAGTCAACGTATTTCACTCCTGTCACTGCTGACTGTTCTGCTTTCGCCTCAAACATTACTGTTACCCTGGGGTTGTATTTCTAAGTAAGCACTGAAAGAAGTCAGAGACCCTCAGTTTTACAATTCCAAAAGGTATTGGGAACAATTGCTTTTAGAGTTGGGAAATCCATCAATCCCAATCATTTCCCAAGGCAAGTTTTTGTATTGAGAAATAAGAAATTAGTTTTTGGTTGTTTTTTGGGGTTTTTTTGATGGAGTGAAATATCATAAGATTTCCCAAACATCTCCAAACCAATCCTCTTGAGCCAGAGGATTTCACGGTGCTGTTTCCTTGTCTTCTGGCAGCCATGGGTAATGAAATGGATAAGCAAAATAAGAGACAGCTCTGGGATCAGATATCCCTTGCCTGAGCCACTCCAAACACTACAGATTTGTTCCTTTATGAGGCCCTGTATAGCTGGTCTGTTCGTCTACTGGCACCTGGCTCTGACAATATGTTATTTTCATACTCAGATCACCAAGGCATTGATAACCTCATGGGGAGCTGAGATAGATCTCTGTTTAGTAGATCTTCCTTCATTCTCAGCAGGTATTTTCCCATCTGCCCTTTTACCTGTCATTTTTGATGGCACAGCAAGAAGTGAAGAGACTCAGTCACTTTTTTTTTCTTTTTTTTTTTTTTTTCTTTTTTTTTGGTGCCGTTTATAATTTTTACAGAGTAAAGCAAGGCATGCTCCATAAATCAGACTGCAAGTTAGAGAGTCACACTGCAGAGTACACAGCAGGATGAGGCACCAGCTGCTCTTTGCAGATGATAAAGCTGTAAATATGATGCTGGTTTAAGGAGGAAGCCCCTAGTTTGTGACACCATGTGCCTTTACACCCCCGGTATTTCACAAGAGGTTCTCCAAACTATTTGAGCAGCCCCACCAGAATGGGATGCCATGTCTGTGCCAGACAAATCCACAAAGCCAGTCACCTGCAAGGGTGTGCAGGAGGCTGGAAGCATGTTCAGACCTTCTTGAAGGTCACAGCAGTCAAATATCATGCCTGGATTCATTCAGTATGCAGCAGGGAGCAGGAGCAGACTCTGTTCCTCTTTTATAGGACCTTGAGTTGTTTGATGTAAGGCCGCATGCAAATCACTGCCCAAGGATGTGTTTGTCATGTAATTAATATTAGCTCCCACCCTGGAGCACACTTCTGCCAACACAGAATAAATATTTCCCATTAGGAGGAGGGTTGGCTGGGAAGATCAGGACTTGAAGCGCTTGGATAGCTCTGTGCTAGCCATCAAGGATCACTTCCCTGGTGTTTAAAGGCAACTAGTGAGGAAGAAGATTGCTCATTTTTATTTCCAAGTGATTTGGGGTTGGTTTGGTTTTTGTTTCAGGTTTGGCCGTTTGTGGTTTAGTTAAATTATTTAACTCAATTTCTCCTTTGGAGGTGGCCTTTCCCTTCCCCAAGATGTAGTTGAAAGGCCATTGTGGAGAGATTTCCAGCACAATTATGGACATGAAGGAGAATGAAGAGGCTCAGAGAAAGTCTGGCTCTGAAGTCAAACATGGGCTCTGCAGGCTGGTGTAACAGCAAGAGGCAGATATTTATTCTTTTTTTTTTTTTTTTTTTTTAATAGAGGAGAGATAAATAGGGTATTCATTGGAAAATGTATGCGGAGAGAGGGTGTAATGAATTTCCAGATTAAACTTGGCAAGTGTTTTCAAGTTAAAGAGGAGATGTTTAATCACATTTTCTTGCAGAGAAGGCTGAATGCTGGGTTTCAGCACAATTTTTAAATGAAATGTCTCCATTTTTTTCAGCAATGCTTCTGTTTGTCACCCTGACGATGTGCTGAAGGGGCTTAGCAAGGAATCTGAATAACTAGTTGAAACACTCTGGCAGAGCTTTCAGTGAGTTTCTGGGCTTTAGTACTTTCTGATCAAGAGAAATGCTGAACAGGCCAAAGAGCAGCAAGTTTTGGCTCTGCTTAGAGCTCTGCTCACCTCCGCCAGAGTTTACACTGGGTACCACCCCCTGCCTGAACCCAGAACCACGAGCTGAAATGTCGAAGGGACCCGTGGCAGTCCTGCAGGGATGAGATAGGTTGTGGATACACACAAGCTACTGCACTGGGAGCTGGGGCTGAGTACAGGAAGAATTTGCTTTGTGGGGACGGTGGCACCAGCCAGACTGGTGACCTTCCTGTCCCAAGCTTCTTGTCCTTCCAGGGCAATTGCATGGTGTAACTTCTAAGAGCTGGCATTTGTGAAGGCAGTAAACACAGAATAATTTGTTGGTGCTGAAACACAAACTGCCAAGGTAGCACAGACAAAAAAGGCTTCATTAAAAAATAACAAAAAAATCCAAACAAACCCACAAGAAAATACCTACACACCACACACACACACAAAGATTATGCAAATGTTTCAGAGAAGATGAAAAATTAAGCATTCTAAACCAGCAAATAATTTAGTCTTCTCAGTCTCTTTTTTTTTTTTTTTCTCTTCTCTTGCCTATATGGAATCTGAAGTTACATTTTACCACCTGCCTTTCTAAATTGTCCTTGTACCTTGCTGGCAAGTTTCACCCCCACAGAGGACACTGGCTTCCTGAGAATGAGGCACAACATGCTCTCCTCGTCCAGTGTCCTCAGGGAGAGGCATCTGCTCAAGCAATGTCTCTGTGCAGATGTGCCTCCCCTCTCCAGTTTGGAGCAGGCAGTCCAGCTTCAACCCATTCAGTAGAAGACAGAGTAAGTGAACACCAAAAAGCCTCTGGGAGATATTGCAGTGGGCACCAGATGGAGGAGAGGAAGTCCTGCTAATGTTCTTGTTGACAGAAAGGTCCTGTGACGTGGTGGTGCTGCCTCCAGCCCAATGCCAGTAGCTGGAGAATCACCTCTCCAACCAGCAGGACCCCTGGTTGTATATTTATCACATATGTAGATAGCACTGAGCTTACAAAGGCTGGGGGACAGGGAAGTTCAGCTGCAAGCGCCCATTTTGCAAGAGGGAAATGGAGCCTCAGGTAAAAGCAAAAAGCCAAGCAGGGATGTGCACAGCTCGCAGTGTACTGACCCATCTTTTCTCACCCTGAGCAGTACAGACAATTTTAGCAGTGGCACTTTTGTCATAGAGTGGCTTCGACAGTGTGGTCTGTCAGTGCCAGCAAGTAGGAGAAAGCATTTGTTTTGCTCTTAGCTGAGTTTTTTAACCCCATCACTTTCAGCCAAACAGCTGCTTCTGACTCAATCATTAACTCCATCTGCAGCACCCTCATTTACCCAGCTCAGCTGGCACAGAGTACTTTGGCGAGTCAGAGCAGCCTGCTCTGGGGGCTCAGCCTGATGAAATGTGCACAAGACAGCAGGGAGCAGCAGGAAAAAGAACATGACACTCCAGGATCCTCAGTCAAAATGTTCACCCTCACCTGTCTCTTACTTTTGCCCATAAAGAGAGCTCAAATGAAATGACCTTCAGCACCTCTTCATGATCCTCATCTCCTGGCATGAAATTCTGCTTCTTGCTATTAGTATCACTTTAGAGCCATGACATAGCTTTGTCTCTGTGCATCCATTTGTCTTGACTCTGTTGACACAAGTCTTTGGAATGCCAGGTTACTCCTACACCATGCACTGCTGTCTCCCTCAGCTCACCAGCCCTGGGCTGCTGTGGAAACCTCACCTTAAAAGGGGTTCCCTCTTTTCAGCCTCTGCCCCTGCAGTGAGCAGATTTTTCACAGCAACTGCTGTATGTAGCTCCAGGAGTGTTTGTCTAAAAGATCTGCTGTGCTAACAGACATGGTTTAGTAGTGAACCATCAGTGGTTGGACTTGTTCTTAAAGGTCTTCTACAACCTAAATGATCCTATGCATCAATGATCCTGAAAAAACAAACAACCCCAAACAACGAAAAAAACAACCACTCACTGTGCCACAACTCTCTTGCACAAAGCAGAGGGAAAAGGAAATTTATGCTGAAGATTACAAAGCAGTGTTCTCAGAAAGACTGGTTTTAGGTATCAAACTTGCTCCATAGGAAAGTGTCAGAGGATTGGCTGTTGACACGATTTAAGCGCAGGCTAGACAGCTCACAGTGGTTGTTCATGGCAAATGATGGAAATTATGGAAAAGCATTCCCTTATTCTGAAGCCACGTGACAGTCCTGATCAGCAAACTGACAGAAAGTAAGTTGCCTGTATTGAAACACGGAAAGATGTGCATACACCTACATTTAATCCAGATCAGCTACAATGTGTATGGAAGTGGTGCAGAGAGGTGAGGAAGAGCTGATGGAGGCTGAGGAGTTGGTGGGAGATGTGCTCACACATATGGCTGGTAAGAGAAGTGTTTGTGGACTGCAGGCTGATTCACTTGGTGTACTACAGACTCCTGTACTACTTGGTACTTTGTTTTCTTGAAGCTGCTGGTAACTGGAACCTTGTGAAAAATCTCAGACTGTTTGTTTTATTTATAGTCCTTGTGCTTTCCTGGCTGAACTTGAAGATGTGAACCCCAGCAATTGAAAGGCCAGCAGACAAATCAATAGATCCAGCAACAACTCAAAGCCTCTTCCTTTTGGAAGCTGTATCTCATACTTTCCAAATGCTCAGGACAAATTTACAAGTGGGCAGAGAAGAGTGAAGTGATGAGCACTGGCAGGGAGAGGTGGATCAGGGACAGTTGTGGTGCCACACTGATGCCAACCCAGAAGTGCCAGTGCTGCTGCATCCAGATGGATGCAGAGTTGCCAGACTTTAATGAACCTGTGCCTGGGTTCCAGTATAGAGCTTGGTCTGCTGCTGGTCCTGTCCCAAGCTTTGTGTGGTATGTGGTATTCCACACACAGGTCTTGCCATTTCCTCAAAAAAGACAACTTTTAGGGAAGAGCTAGAAGAAGAAAGAAGGAAGGCTGGAGAAATCTCTCCTTGTTGCAACTCCCTTTGATCATGAGAGACAACCCTTTAAATGCATCTTTGGTATCGTTTCTGTGTCTATCCTAGCTGTAGATGCTCAGTTTGCTACCATTAAAATCTTCATTGGCTTTGCCATTTTACATTGGTTTTCAGTCCTCTCTACTGGTGCTCCTGGGAGACCAGGTTCCTAGAAGTGTGTATGAAAACCTAGAAGCAAATCAGCCAAGCTAGTAAGAAGGGAAAAGTTTACAGCTTTCAAGTGCTTCATGTAGAGTAAGCTTCTGTATCTGTTTTATGTCAGCCCACACGACCCCCCAAAAAAGTGTTGCAGAGCCCTGCTTCAGAGGCAGTCTAGTGAGACAGAGGGGATAATGCAGCAGCTGGGGGATGAATGAAATATAACACTGAAGAAAATGCATTCCAGAGCTGTTCTGTTGCAAGGTGCCTTGGGGATGGAGCATGCCTTGCACACAGGAGGTCCCAGCGATTGTGGGGCATGGCTCATTCTGGAGCTTCAGGCTGCATCGTTGAAGGAGACACAGCATGGGTGTCCTGCTTCCAGCTTCCCAGTGGACCATCCTGCACCTTGTACTGGAATTTGTTTTATGCTCTTTGATACCAACAGACACGCCCTAAACTTCTCACGTTGATGAATAATCTACCTAGCAACATTCTGCAGTAGTGTGCAAAACTAATAGTGATGCAGCAGTGGTAGCAGCTCAGGGTTTTCAAACAGGGGATCTGGGCTGTGTTACTGCTGCAGAGTGGAGAAGAAATATGTTCTGCTACTGCAGCATCTCCCCAAACCGTGAGCGTTATATGGTGGCCACCAGTTTACTGATTTCTGGCCCACAGATGGATCCAGCGTCCTCCTGCAGAGAGCGAGGCGGCTGTGTTAGCTCACAGCCTGCAGGACGGCTGCCTGGCACGGCCAGCTCCCGCAGAAAGCTCAGTGGCACTGACATGGAGCAGACTCCTCATTGTGGTACAACACACGTAAAGGGAGAAACACACCACGTGCTGCCTGCCAAACTGCCCATTCCCATCTGAAGGTGCAAATCTTCGGTCTCAGTTCTCCCAAGCTGGGAAAGATAAAACCTTTCGCTGTCTTCGTCTGTAGTGACCAACAGGAAAGAAACCCCAGCATGATGAATGAAAAGGATGGAACGTTATGAGAGGCTTTGCCATGTAATTAAAACTGGAGTAGCCAAGATCAGAAATTGTGACGCTACCTCCTTTCTCAGCTGCTTCTTGTCTCTCCCATCTCATAGTTTAAATTTTACCTACCCCTACATTCCTGTCCCTTGCTCCTCTGCTCTGCAAAACCACTGCTGGTTTCTCTCCTTTCTGTCCCTGCACTGGGTCGTTTCCAGCCTTCATCACTTTCAGCCAAAGCCCTGCAGGACCTCTGTGTGTGCTTGTTCTCAGACACTAGGAGTGCCAGCCAGGACCTCAGAGGACCTGAAGGAGGGAGGACATTCCTAGCCTGAGTGTTCATGTCTTGGGAAGAAAGTAAAGCTATGCCAGGCCCTCAGAGCAGCTGTGAGGCAGGTCTTCTTGCTTCATGCATGGTGGAGGGCAGAAAGAAATGCTAGGAATTACATCCCAGGGTGCATGGATTCTCTTCAGAGTCCTCTTGGAGCTGATTCCCAAGTTCCATGCTGCCATGTGGGCTCTTAGCCCTATCCAAAGCTGTGTCATGAACTTGCAGTGTTCTGTGCCCATCAAACCAGCTCTGCAGGTAAAGTTAGTGGATACAGGTGAAGAGGTTATCTGAGCCAGGGAGCAACAGAAAGCCCCTGGCAAGACAGGGAATAAACTGTGTGGTTTCTTCCTCATGGAAAAAGGTACTGAGGATCCTAATGGGATTTGTAGTATCTACCACTAGGTAGTTTCTTCTTGAGGGCAATTCTTGCCTTCTTCCGTTGGATGCAGTGACACACTATTGCAAGAATATGTATCTGCCATCTCTTCCCGAAAGGTCTCAGTCTCCTGAGTCTCCTACCGCAGAGGAGCTGTCTCATTTTACCTCAGGCAGACAGCTTAACCCTCATGGTCCTTTCTTTTGTGCCCTCCCCGCTGGGGAACCAGCACAAGCTCATCTCACTTTGCCAGCTCTGCTCCCAGAATACACCAGTACAAGATGCAGCAGCTTTGCCAGCCTGTTCCTGGTAAGCAAACACAAAAGGCAAAGAGACATTTCGTTAGGAACTCAAGCGCCAGGGAGGGGTTGTTAGGGTTTTTTATTTTTTCACCACAGTTCCATGCAGCTCTAGGATTTTAAGCTTATTACGGAATGCTGCACAGATATAAAAATACAAATACTTCCTTACATACAGGGATCAGAAGAACTCAAGCCTATCAGAATAACTTTATTAAGTCAGATGAAAGCCCAGATATCTCAGCATCTTCATAAAAGAGTATGTGTGAGGAAGGCGAAATATTGTGGCAAGCAGCTATGATCCTCCCCTCCTGCATTCTTCCTGTGGTACAAATATTAGAGAATTATAGTCTCAATCCTTATTGGGTCTCTCTTCTGTGAACTCATTCAGTCTCACCTTGGACCCAGGTAAACTTTTGGCAGCCACAGCAATCTCTGGCAAGGACTTCCCTAGCTAAATGAAGTCCTGTCATCTATGATTTGGTTTGAGTCTGTTCTGTGTAGCTTCCTTTGATGCACTGCAGATCTGGAGCTGTATGAGCTCTTCAGACTGAGCCCAGGTTCGAAGACTTTTTTCTCTTATAACCTTTTGCAAGGTTTGTTTTTTCTGCCCTGTACAGAGCCTAGCACATTAGAGACCTCAGACCATTCCCGTAATACAACAACCAGAGCAAAATGCTCTGCTTTTGTTCCTGCTCACTGCAATAGACCCCATCTCTGCTGCTCATTGTTTTAAGACTTTTCTATTAATAGCAGAAACAGACATGCTATTTCAATAATTCTATTCAAATTAATGCCGTTCATTATACTCCAAACACAACATCAAAGGCTCAGATTGCACCCTGGCCCTTTGTGAGGCAGAGAGAGTTCTGGTACAAAGATTTCCATCAGAATAGATGTTTGATGGGAGAAAGCTTTTTTGTCCATCAGGAAAGATAAGTTTCTTAATGGGATTAGAGGCTTTGGTTCTTGTGGATGAGTGACTACAGCAGCCTAGGAGGTCCTTTCCAATAGCAAATTTTGTCCCAAAACTCACTGCGAGGGAAGCATTTCACGTTGGGAATATTTTATTTTTACCTTGTTTTTGTTTGTGAAAGAAACGTCTATTTTCCCTGACCTGGTAAGTCCTGGTGGTGGCCATCCACCCCAGACTTGGCTCTGGGAACATCCTAGCATATAGCTGGTCCTGCAGAGAGCGCAACACAGAAAAAGTCGAGTCCCCAGAACACGGCCAGGTCGGGATCTTGTCCTGTCGCAGCACCACACTGAAGCTTCTTTTGCCCTCTCAGATCCCATGCTTCAGGTGTATCCATCATTGACGCAGACCCTCATAACTACCTCCTTGTAGTCTGCAAAACAAACTGGGTGTACTCCATCCCAGCCAGGGCTGATCCTTGGGAATGCAAACACCTCCCTGGGCTTATGTTTCCTTGAGCAGATGTTTTTATTACGTAAATTAGCACTAAACGTCCTTGTAAGTAAAGGAAGAGTCTACATGTCAGTTCGTTGCAGGGAATGGGCTCACATGTCCCTAGTATGTAGTAAATTCTGGTTTTCCTATTTTGCTGTTTTCATCAGGAATCTTTTATTCTTTGTCTTTCGGTCTATAAAGGCTTTTAATGAAGCCCTATTAGTGAACTAAACAGAAACATTTACTCCTTAAAGTACTTCATTATGCAATTGTGGCTAAGCAGAACCTGCTGAAATGCCTCTGCATGTTCCTCGTTAAGAAGTCCAGTCTGTGTTTGAAACGGCAAATGAACCACTTGATCACGCCCTCTGGCCTGTGGTAACTTGGAGGGCAGAGCTTCACCTGATTATCATCTCCAGGAGATGTTCATGCAGCCCAATTTCACCTCATTTTGGATCCACCTGTGGCTCTTTATGGTATGTCATATGTGAATAGGGCTGGAACCCACTGCTTCCTTTATTTGTTTCATTGGTTAATCAGTCTCTTGGTGAAAAAAATTGTGCTTTCCTTCTGAATTGAATTTTGCCTGCCTCAATTGAATTCTAGCTGCTGGTTCTGAGTGCTACCATCCTTTGCTACATTAAAGAAATGGTACTTGTCCCTCATAGTTATAGTTTAATCCCAGATGGCAACTCACCCCACACAGCCGCTTACATAGGAATGGAGTAGAGACTCAGAAGAGTAAAAATGAGAAAGTTTAGGAGTTGAGATAAAAACAGTTTAATAGGTAAAGTAAAACAAGGAATTCAACCACCACTTCCATGGGCAGGCAGGTGTTCAGCTATCCCCGGGAAAGCAGGGATCCATCCTACCTAACAGTTACTTGGGAAGAAAAACACCATCACCCCAAACACCCCCCTATCCTTCTTCTTCTCTCAGCTTTATATGTTGAACATGACACCTATAAAATATGGAATATCCCTGGTGTAAGCTGTCCTGTCTGTGCCCTCCCAACCCCTCCTCAGTCTTCTTCCTGGTGGGGAGGAGAGCAGAAAAGGGCCTTGACTCACTGCTCACCAATAACTAAAAAATCCCTCTATTATCAACATAGTTTCCAGCACAAATCCAAATCACATCCCCATAGCAGCTGCTATGGAGAATATTAAATCTATCCCAGTCAAACCCAGCACACTCATGAAGGTGTTTACAAAATTTATTTGTCCCACCTCTCCATCTCTTTTTTGATTGGTTACCTCGGGTGAAATGCCTTCATGTAACTAACCTCCAGTCTTGCTGTTCCAAAGCCTTTAAAAAATTTGAGACCAGAGCCAGAGTTCAGCCTCGCCTTGGGACCACCCCAGGAATCCCACTCACAGCCCTAGGTTTCAGCCTGCAGTCTCCTGTAGCTCTGCTATCAACCAAGGGAAAAATTATCGTTATTTTCCTTTTTTTTTTTTTTTCCTACTAGAGAACTATGAAACATCATCACTGAAGCAGAGCTCGCTAAAAAGACTGCTGAAATAATAGAAACCTTCCCCTAGTTTACACTAAACATTAAACTTTAAACATTTAATTCTTACTTTACATTAAGCATTAAACATGGCCTTTACTGTTGGATCCTGAAGGATCTGGCCCTTTATTTTCTCATTTTCCTGATTTGAAGAAGGAAAATTGACAGGAAGATGTTTCAAGTCTGGTTTCTGGTCCATTTATTTTATTTTTTTCTCTGGATGTCTTCCCGTGGCTCACCAAGAGACATTCGAGCAAACATATAAGTGAAGTTAAATAATGTCTTTTAAACAAGGATATTGTCCCTCACATCTAAAATGGCAGATTATTTGCTACACTGTTAACTCATACTGCTGTATGTGAGGAAGGCTTTTCAGCTGTGCTTATACAGGTAATGCAACAGTTTGTAGCCCTGGTAATTAGAGAATCCAAAACAACAAACAGCAGTAAAGGGGAAAGAAGACCTACGCCACTAATTTCTGCATCAGGCATGTAATATTTGTATGCACACCAGCAAATTTCTAGTGTTGCCTTTAAGCTAAGTAAGGGACACCCTGTAAAGCTCATCCTGGTTATCCCCTCAGTTTTTGCACTTTTTCCCCAGTGGTACTGCATTTCTGATGCCTATCACTGGATTTTTAGCTGTCTTTTCCCAGTAAATCAAACTACTATTTATTTTCCTAGACCTTTTTTTAAAACCCATACGTCATGATCAAATTGCCTTTTTTTCCTTGAATAAAAAATATAAATTAATTTCTCACTTGAAGACAACCTTCCCCAAAATCTAGTCATTGTAGCAGCAATTTTCTTATCCTCTTCTAATTAACTACAGTGGAAACCCAGAATTGGACACAATATCAAGGAAAAAGACAGCAGCAATCTCCTGGTTCCTGCCTACTGTCTTGTCACCAAAAGATTCAAAGATATCATTCAGTCCTTTTCTTACAACAGTGTACTGAATATCTATTATGCACTGTCAGTCATTTCAAATATGACTGTCTTCTGAGATACAGTTCCCTGCCTTCATTTTAAATTTGCTGGCCTGGATGTAGAATTCTTCAGAGTCTGTGGTAGAAGAGAGCTTATTAAGAGGAGCAGAAATGATGCCCAAGGAAAGAGCATCTTGTGTGAGGTTAACGTTACATCCTGTATATGGTGTAAGACAGCTTTGGGCTGATGCAAATGGAAATGACTAAATACTTCCCAATGGAATTCTCCAAATGATGCTCATTTTAAGTCTCAGAGCTGTCACTTGGGAAGATGCCTTGTATTCTCTGTATTCGTTTTTATCAAAACAATGGGTTATTAGTGTCACTTTATAATGGGAGATAAGAAGAAGATGTCACTGGCTTTGCCCTTCCTACGTTGGTCTTGAACTGGTTGTTTCCAGACCTCTGGATGGATGGATCCCTCTCACAAGTCAAGGTTTCTTATCAAACCTACAGTTAAGAAGAATAAGGGTAGGATTCTCCTCCCACTTTACGTAGCTGCCCAGACTAAACAAACCTTTTGGGCTTCTCTAATACAAGTGAAGAAAAACAGGTCTCTCAAGAAGGTAAGGTGTTGCACTGGTTGGAGGCACTCCTACAGGGATGAACTGCACCTTGGCATGGCCAGGCTCTCTTGGTGGGTTGCTAGACAGGTAGCATAGCTCAGAGACACAGCCTTTGACTGCCTAAAACTTAATAATTCGTCCCCCACCGTTGCCTTAGTCTGACAACATCCTGCCTCTGAACCCTTATTTCCCAGTTTACGATAGCCTTTAGTTCAGTCTGCAGTGCCCCCAGATTAATATAGTGCCTGGTTTGCAGCATAAAGCTCATGCTACACACTCAGCTGCTTTGATGGGCTTTTTCTGAGCTCATCAAAGAGACCTGGGACTGCACTTTACCAGCACCTGCCTCTGTGGTGTTTCATGAGTTAAACCAGATTCTGATCAGCAGCAGATGCTGCACCTCGCTCTTGCTGTGATCAGCATCTGGCAGAGAGAAAATGGCTTAAACTAGACTCTGGAAAAATTAATTGCTGAAATTTAAGTGACAGAATAATAATTATTATAATTGCAATAATTGCAGTAATTGATAGTAACAGTTCCTCTTAGCATGCCCCTGGGGAACTTGCATCGCAGGCCAGCTCTGTGAGGTGCTCTATAAACACACAACAAGAAGAGTTTCCTGAAAATGGGAGCACAAAAGCATGCACAGTTCCTGTTCTCACCCTTTGCACCAGCTCTTTGTGCTACCAGAGACAGGCAGCAGGAGTAAGAGGACCTCTGGGCTGTCCCATAGGTTTTGGATTCATATGGTAGCCTCACTTTTCTAATGCAAGGCATGAAATACCAGGAAGTGGGCAGAAATTTAAGGTAAATGCGAGACCAGTTTCAGGCAGTGGTCTTAGGGCACAGGCAAATGTGATTTGCCAGTATTGGGGTAAACATCACAGCAAAATTCACAAACACAGGCCCCAGTGGGGAAACATGCAAGGTGACTGGTTTGGGATAACTTGGCTGGGGGGGGAATGCCAGAATTGAGAGACAATGGCAGGTGGGAATCTACTGCCAAGCTCTGGGAGGTGATCAGCAGGAGGGATCAGACTCGGGAAGCTTTTCCATATGTGCACCATCAAGGCAAGAGAGGTGGGGAAAGGTGCTATGGGTTCAGCGCTGCCTCTGCATACCCAAAGGCCATCTGCAGAGGGCAAAGGAAAGGACATCATGGCAATTTTTCTTTTAGATATGTTTTCAGCCTAAACAGAGGTTTTTGATGTGCAGCTCTCAGTGGTCATGTCTTAGAAACATGGTGGAGATAGGGCCATGGACGTTCAGGGAATTTAAGGCAGACAGTACAATTATGGTAATTGGTTTTGACCTCTTGCAGGACCTGATCCACAGAATTACAGCAGTCCTGCATGACACTTGTGACTAGGCACTGAATGGGATGTGCACTTCAGAGAGCCATCCAGTCTTGACTTCAGAACCTCGAGTGATGGATGATTTTTCTATTCTTGGAAATTGCTCCAGTGGTTAATTGCTCAGCCTATTAATAAAAAAAAAAAAAAAAAAAAAAAAAAAAAAAAAGAAAAAAAAAAGATGCACCTTATTTCCACCTTTAATTTTTCCATCTTCAGCTTCTAGCCATTGGACCTCATTTTACTTTGTCTGCTTAATTAAAGGGGACTGTAGTATCAAATACTATCTTCCTCCATAGACTTCTACAGGTCAAATTATTTCTTACCCTTTACTTTGGTAAGTTACTAGAAAAACTTTCTTCACACTTGTTTCCAGGTTTTTTTCTTTAGCCCTCCCATCATTTTCCACAGCTCTTTTTTTCAGTCATTCAGTTTTCAAAATCTTTCCAAAGGCTGAACACCAAACTTACAGATGATGTTCAAAGATCTTGGCAATGTCTTATGTACCAAGAAATCATGTTTTGTTTCAATTCTGTGCAGGCAAATTTAAAGATCAGATGGTTTGCAAAATGATAATACTTCTCTCTTTTTCTTGAATGTAATTTATACTTGTTTTCAAAACTGATCACAGTATCACAGAGTGGATGAAGTTCAAAGGCACCACAGTGGGTCATATGGTCCAACCCCCCCACTCAAGCAGGCTCATCCTGGAGCACATAGCACAGAATTGCATCCAGACTGACCTTGAATCTCTCCATTAAGAAAGACTCCACAACATCTCTGGACAATCTGGTCCAGTGTTTGATCTCTGCACAGTAAAGAAGTTCTTCCTCATATTCAGGTGGAACCTCCTGTGCATCAGTTTCTGCCGTTGCCTCTTGTCCACTGAGGCTCCATCCTCCGACACCCCTTAAGATACTGACAGACATGGAAGAAGTTTTTTCTTTTTGAGGCTGAATAGGCCCAGTTCTCTCAGCCTTTCCTTGTAAGAGAGATGCTCTAGTCCCTTAATCGTTTTCATAGCCCTCTGCTGAACCTGACCTAGGAGCTTCACATCCCTCTTGTACTGAGGAGTCCAGAACTGGACAAACTTCAGATATGGCCTCACTAGTGCTGAGCAGAGAGTCAGAATTACTGGCTTGACCTGGTGCTGACAATGTTATTCCTAATGCACCCCAGGATACCTTTGGCCTTCTTGGCCACAAGGGCACACTGCTGGCTCAGGGACAGATTCTTGTCGACCAAGATCCCCAGGTCCACAGCTCTGCTTCACCAGGAGGTTGGTCCCCAGGCTGTACTGGGGCATGAGGTCCTTTTTCCCCCCAGTGGAGGACCCTGCACTTGCCTTTGTTGAACTTCAGAACTCCAACTTGTGAGGTCCTTCTGAAAGGCTGCACTGCAGCACTCTTCTGGAGATGCCAGGGGATGAACCCGGGATCTCATGTTGAAAACGGATTTTTTTTTTATTCAAAAAAGACTTAGGACTGTCTAAAAGATTCCATAATGAAAGCATGAAAATAACAAACATAGTCCTAAATAAACAGGAACTTAAAAAATAAATAAAAACAGCAGATGAAAGGGACAGAAAATCAATCAAAATCTGAAGTAAGATCAGGCTAATTAAAGTGGGAATGATCATCTGGGCTCCATAGTTTTGCCCTTTTTATAAAATCCCTACCTGCGCTAAGATGGCACCATACCCTGGGGTTCTGTGGATCTTTGATTTGGTAGGATCCTGAGGAATCCTGTGCTGGCTGAGTCCCTCAGAGCATCCCAGCCCTGCAAATATCTGGCTGGATTTTTGAACAGACAGCGCAGAGAGGAGAATGAACACAGCAGACCCAGAAATCTGTGATTTCTGAGCCTGCCAAAACCTGAGAAAGGGTTAATACAGCAAGAGGGATAAAGGGCACTTCTGGACATAATTTACTTGGATTTTTTAAAGGCTTTTTGGTGGAGTTCCTCACAGGAGACTCTTAAGGAAAATAAATATCTGTGGGGTAAGGGGCAGCGTCCTGTTGTGGGTCAAAAGCTGCTCAAGCAACAGGATACAAAGCCTTGGAGTGAATAAATGATCCTTGGAGCAGTGGGAGGTTAAATGGGAGAGAATCAAGGGACTAGCTTTGGGAGGAGTGTGACTGAATATACTTATTAATGATTTGGAGAAGCAACAGGACAGAGCAGGAGGGGAGATCTGTCCAGATGCCATCATACTTTTTAGGGTTTTATTTGTTAATGGAAGAAGGAAAGAAACCAATGAAAGAATAGAAGAACTATGAAGGATTGTGAGAAACCTTAAAAAGATTTGATCAAACTGGGAAATGGAACAGCTGGAAAACTGTAAGTAAGATAAATGCAAAACTGACCAGCCATGGAAGGCTGTCTGTTCTTCACAAGGGCTCGGCAGGGCTTGGCTGGAGTTTAGCAAGTCCTCTTAAAGGAGAACAAGCCTACTGCCACGGCATCGGGCAGAAGGAAAGAACCAGCAGCTGCTAGAGTAAAGACAAATTAAAACCAATCCCCTAAAATGTAATTCCTAAGTTGGGAGGTGAAGATCTTAACTAGATTCCAGGAATGAGTCTCTCTTCATTGTGTCACCAGAGGTGGGAGGGAAAAGAGGGAGTGAGACATCTGGAGGAGTAAAAAAAATCCCGTTATAAAAAATATTGTGAGATGAGCAAATGTGAGAAACACATGGATATTGGGTCCCTTGTGTCACTACAGGCATGAGAGCTCAACAAGGGGTGTCAATGTGAGGAACATTGTGCCTCCAGCTTGCACTAGTTGTTGGAAAACTGGTCTGAGACTGGGCTCATGAAACCCCTAAGCATCTGAGAGCATCTGCTCTGGGGACAAAGGTGAACTGTAACACTCCTTTTGCTGGAATCACAGTGATATCCAACTATTTTAGCAGGTTTTTGTACAAGGGCCTTTGATAGAGCTGGTGAGATGACCTGCTGCCCTGAGCACCATGGTAACGCTCAGAGCCTGAAACAGGAGTCTTTTGGCTGGTGAGGAAAAAGGTTGCAGAGTGAGAAAATAATTAGAGAGCCTAGAAGATTTATCATCAGATGGTGTTACATGGTGTGCATACCGTTGTCTCCTAGGCCTGGTACATCTCCTGGCCATGGTGGTTTCTGGCTATGGTTTGCCTCCTGTCCACAGCATGTGCCCAGGCTACAGCGAGGACCAAGTCCTGGCGTTGCTGGGCTGGCATTTTTCATGCCATGCTGCTGTGCCTTTTGTTCTCCTACCAGGGGCCATCCTGCCCTGTCACCAAACTGGTAATCTTCCACAGGATGTCCACAAAGCCCAGATTCCTCCGACTGGGAGGCACAGAGCAACAGCTTTGAAGCTTGCAATGATATGAAATCCAGATCTGCTCTGATATTTTATCCACAAATCGGGTCAATGAAATAAAATTTTCCTGCACTTCTTTCCCCATCTCAGCCTTCCTAAATTAAATTGCTCAATGTTTCACATTTTGAGTTCCACACTGTCTATGACAGTAGCTACATTTTGCTGATGACACCTAACTGGAAGAGAACCAGCATTTGCTTCTGAGTGTCCAAGCTTACTTGAATATGCAATGCGTTTTCACGAGCCTTCTGTCAGGCGTGTTTGCTGCCGCCGTTCCTCATCCTTCGCATTTTGCAATTAACTTAAGTATATGTTGAGGGAGACCAGCAAACATATTCCTCATTTCTGTCTAGGCTGAAGGTCTGGGGTGCCTGTGGTGTCTCATGGCTGCAGCCAGATTTCCAGCAAGCGCACTACAGGGAGCAACCAAGCATCTCACCTTGGCCTTCCACTCTGCTCCCCATCCACCAGTGTGGCTATTAAGACTGGCTCCTTAAAATTGTTTCAACTCATGCTGTTAGAGCTCACAGCATCCCATCTTTCACTTCTAGACACTCTGAGATGTCATTTGCCGTTGTTGCTGAGTTTACTTGGAAAGAAAACCTCTCAATGCAGTGAGTTTACAACTGGCAAATGGCAGCCCTCGGGCAACATGGAAACCACCTAATTCGAGTGTAAGTGTGGTTCTTGTAGCATCTCAGCATTTGTCAGTACTTATCTCCACAATGTCCTGGCAAGGTAGACAAGTGCAGCTGACCTCCTTCTAACAGCTAGGAACTTAGCCCCCCGCTTAAACCCAGCGTGTTTTGCTCACAGGCATCAACAGAACTCCTAGTGGAGGAGACTTGAAAGCAGGTCTTATTCTTTCTTACTTCTTCAACTCGTTTTCACCCAAGCTCTTCACAAGGTTTAAAAGGCTTTTAAATCTGCTGATGAAAAAATACTCCAGCTGGTGCATTGGAAAATATGTAAATAACTCTTGCATTTTGTCCCTTGCCTACTTTCCCCATGACAAAATCTAGTCAGTGTGCGGAATGAGGAGCACTGTCACCCAACCACAGCAGGAGCATGTCGGCAATCAATTTTAGACAGGGAGTTTGTATCTCCAGTGATACACAGAGTTATCCTTTCAACAGTCTCCCTGCTGTATTGTAGGTCCTTTAACAAGTTGCACGAGTTTTTTCTTTATCCTCTGAAATCATTCACAGAGTCTTCAAAATAAATCATTTCTTCCATGACACATTGCTGTCAGGAGTGGCTTTCCAGGTTTAGCTGCATGATGTGATAACTGAAAACAAGCAGAAACAAGTTTTTTTAAGCTATAGCCCCCACTCTTTAGGTGTGCTGTCAGGGACAAGAGCTTTCAAAACTTCTTTATTTCCTTGATCTCCTGATTTCAGGAGCGAGTAAAAATTCTGGTGAGTTTTTTTTAACATGACCTTTAGCACTAAAGCTCAGTCCTTACAGCCTCCCACATTGTACTGACCTTTTGGCCATGGCAGAGCTGCTTCAGAGCACTGACAGAAATTCTGAAACTGTAAGGCCAGATGGGAACTTTGGATCGGTTCTTCAAACCAGCAGTATAACGCATACAACGGAGTTTCATCCAATTATGCCAGCACGGAGCCTAGGAACATGTGATCATTGCAGCTGGTTGAAAAAATACTAATTACTTTTCAGAGGATATACACATTATATATCAAATATATATGCTAACATATGCAAATTTTCTTGTGTGCAAAAAATAAAAGTCATGGGGGGTTCAGGATGTTTTTGCTGTCAGTGTGCATGTCAGTTTGGAGCATTAAGAAAATGTTCCTGAAATAAAAGACCTCTTTTCCTTCCTGGTGAAATTCCTGAAATCACTATCTAAGAAAAGGCTCATTTTGTCTAAAAAAAGAAAATGTGAAATGACTCCAGCTGTTTTTCTGCTCTGTGACCTTGAGGGAGCAGTTCATGTATCTGATGAAGGTTTCCAGCCCCTGAGATGTCTAGGAGAGCCCACTTGGCCATCCAAGGGTGCAAGGAGCTGTCCTCTGTTGTATCCATCAGCCCTCTACAGATGTTTTGAGTCCTTAAAGTGTCCCCAAGGGCACCAGAGGCAATGCCTTCCGTTGCAATAAGACATGCATACACATTACAAAAGAAAATGTAGAGCAGTTGGGGAGCTGTACTCTACAGAGAGTCTTGCTGATGAATGCCTCCATCCTTGGCTCACAAATAATCTGGAGACAGTCATTTTAATTCCTGTGACACCTTCCATCCTCAGCCACGCTGCTCCCCACAAGTCATCTGGATGACAGTCTCTTCATGAGCCACATCAGCATTTAGCTGGTCTCAGCCCACCACAGCCTCCAAGGGAGCACGTTTGCATAGAATCTGCTTTTCTTCCCCAGGCATCCGTGGGTCAGGGTGCTGCAAGGTGCCACCTCCTTCCTGAAACTGCGGTACAACAGAGCTGGTAAGTGACTGCAATTTCAAACACGGGCAGGGAAGCAGGCACCTCCAGCGTTTTCTACCCCTCGTGGTGCAGTTGCTCCCCTTCCCTAAATGTGAAGCACCCAATGGGGTCCTTGCCTAGCTTTGTCACCTCTTTCCCCCCAAATCTCTGGAAGATGTGAGAGCCTCCTATCTTATGTGGTCTCATCCCATGACCTTAATGCAAATTGTTTGAGACTAAGGACATAATAGGAAAGAAGCTGGGAACTGAGCCATGCCATAAGGATAAGTGACTTGTCACGTTATTGCAGTTATATCTTGTCCTTTACACAGTGAACAGCCTTAGGATACTGAGACAGGGTTGCCAGCATGTGCATGGGAGGGACACTGGAGAGGTGCTGGGAACAGGGTGGCCTGCCAACACTCTCTCCAGGAGGAAAGAGAAGGTGTCATTCACTATGGAGGACATGATAGGAAGCCCCGAACAAATGCGACCCATCTCCTTTGAAGCTGATATCCATGGGATATTAGGGGCTTGTGCCCCACATGACTAATAACACACATTGTACCCATGCTGTGTGGCTCCAGTCCTTGGCTCAGTCCTCAGCACCCAGGAGGAACATTATGCTCACCGTAATATGTCTCTTCTGAGACATATGAACCGGACGGAGGCTTTTTGGCAAGTTTTGCTGGTGGTGCTACATCAACCTGTCTTCATTATGGAAAACTAAAACATAAGAGAGCAGCAGGTCAGTGTTCTTCAGCTTAAGTCTGCTGACACTACTCCAAAAGCTGAAATGGTATGGTGCTGTGGACAGTTAGGAGTCTAAAGAGCAACCAGCACTCCTAAATGCCTGAATGAGAAGCCAGTGTGGCACCATTTTGGCTATAACTGAGGGGCTAAGGTCCATGCTTGGTATTGCTTATGCCTTTTACCTCAAGCCAAAAAAGTTTGTTTTCCCACACAGAGGACAAGGGTCTCTTGTTTCATTCTAACCTCCTCTAGCACTCAGCCAAATACCTCCTGGATCTCCTCCCAGGCTGCACAGCTTTGGCACTTCATATACCAATGCCACCAAGAGGACTGATTCCTGATTTACAATCAGTTCTACCTGGAAGGGTCCTGGAGTAGGGCTGAGGTGTCCTGAAAAATTGTCCTCTCACAGCTGCACCCTGGAATAGTTTTTCCTCCACCAGTCATCCAGTGAGATGGTTCCAGAGAGGGATGCATTGTGATATTTGCAGAGGGATGAATGTCATGGATGGACGTGGCACATCATAGGAGAGGCAAGGAGGCAGATACCAACCAAACTTTTCCAAGCCTCCCTTTAGCACTGGACACACCCCCTCACTTTCAAGACTTGGAATTTTTTCTGGGCTCCTTCTTACATGTGCAACAATATCCTAGTGTTTAAGAAGGCCAGCCAGAGCACCCTTTTCACCAGCTGATGCTTTCTGTGTTTGAAACACTTGGGGATTGCCTTCAGTGTTGCAGTGCTCATATCTCAGTGAGTCCCACAGCCCACGTGCTCCCAACACTGCAGGCTTCAATGTACCACACTGATTTCTTCCTGGAAAGTCTGGCCAGGAGAACAGATCATCATGGACATAGTGACACTTCTCATTGGAAATCCTCACTAACATCTCTACTACAGCAAATTATATTTTTTTTTCTGGCTTGCAAAGCTGCTGGATGACATTATTTTGATTAATAACATATTCTACCATGCTGGAGCCCACAGGTCACAGACTCCTCCAGCAGAGAGGGGCTCAGAGCTGATGGCAGATGTCACCAGATGAGGAACCAGTGTAAATGAAGTTAACAGGAAAAAGAAAAGGTGGTAAAAAAAAAAAGAAAAAGAAAAAAGAAGAAAAGCAGGCACAGTCAGGTCTGCAAGGGAAGGAAAATTTTTATAGTAGCCAGATGGGAGTGGAGGGGAAGAGGGGAGCAGGACAAACTCCGTGCTGAAGCACTACAGCCCCTTTCCTTAGTACCCAGCTGTTGCTTGGCTCCAGCCTCAGCTGCTCACAGCTGAACAATTACCTCACGTTTTGTTCCCACTTGGACTTACAGCAGGGTGGTTTTCCTTCATGGCTCCCTTTCACTTCTCTTGATGCTCCTTGTCCATCCTTCCTCCACCACCCAACACTGGGCTTTGCTGAGCTCACAAGACCCAGTTTTAAAAACCTTGGTGTGTCTTCTTCACTCTGCCCTTGCCACTTTCCCTCCCAGTATGGGACAAGGAGATGTGGGAATTGAACTGAACCATCCACTTCAGCAAGCTGCTCTGCTTTCCCTGTGCCTCAGCTTCCCCATCCACACACTGGCCCAGCGCACCCTTGCTGCAAGCCGGCAAGGCCGGCCAAACTGATCTTTGCAAATTGCTTTCTAATCCCTGGAGAGAACGGCAAAGTATGATTAATATGACTATTTATTTTGCAGGCATGCAGGAGGTAAAGGTGGAAGTGCTGAGACATATATTTGATTTGGCAAATTAACACATCATAAGACATAACCATAAAAAATGCACAGCCTCCTAAAATTGCTTCACTACTTCCCCCACTATCCTTGCTGGATGAGCTGTAATAAGAGAATAAGGTAAGAGAGCTGTCAAGATAATCTTTCCTGTTACATTCCATGCAGTTACAGGGATGGAAATTGCAAAAAATAACACATTTTTCAGTCTTCAGGCTAGTCTTCCCCTTTAGTGAGTAAGGCTGCACAGCTCCACTGTTTGTTTCCAGGCGCTTTCTCCATGTCGTGAGTACCACCCACTCAGGAATGGACCGTTCTCCATCCTTCTGCTTTCCATGGTCAGACCACCCTGTCCAACTATTCATGCAGTGGGAGGAAGTCAGCGCAACACACCACCTACCTTCTAAGCAAAGCTGGTCCTCAAAGCTCCTCCCTCAGGCAAGAACATTTGGCTGGATCAGCTGCTCATAGAAATCCTGGGGCAGCTGCAGATGAGGGAGAACTCTTCTCCCCAGGAGTCTGATGCTTTCTTGCTTACCACTGTCATTGAATGGGAAGTTGATGAAAGGTTTCAATGCATCATGACAGGAGCAAACTCACATAAGCTGAACAGTCAAAATGTGCCAGGGATCAGCAATGGTGGAGCAGGTCCCACCTCCCCAGAGCTGGACACAAAATCCAAGGCATTTAAGCCAGAGCAAACCACCTCCACATTCCTTTCCTAAGCATGGAAGTGTTCCTTGAGCTCCCTACTGTAGGGTGATGTTTATCATGGCACACGAGAAGTTTGTTTCTCTCCATGGATGACAAGGTGACCTTGTGATGTCAGATCAAGTTTCAACATTTCCAAGGTGGAATTGCAGCCTTGGTGCCTAGAGTAGGAGACATCATTGCTAAAAACAGGGTGTCTCTCCAGTCTGGTGGAACTGTATCTGAGACAGGTTGGCATCAGTCCTTTTACAGCCAGGAGAAGAAAGCTGTAAGTGGCAGGTCTGGTGCCATGCCCCAGGATTAAAGGTTTTATTCTCAACTCTAATACAATTATTTAATCTCTGTGCCATCAAGAATGATGTGGGTTAGTGGGGAAGCCCTTAGCATTTATCCTATGTGAAGCATCTACTGCTTCCCACCTTGAGGTGGTTATCAGCCATCTGGATTCTATCAGAGACATCCTGGAGCAGGACAAAACTGGGCAAGAACCAAGGTTGCATTTGGGCAAAGGGATGAGATTGTCCATGTCCAGACTTGACCTGTGGCTGTGGTTATCACTGATGAAACCACTGCCTGGTACCTTGTGTGTTTCAAGGCAGCATGCAGTTGTATCCATGCATTCTGGACCTCAGCTGGCTTTTGCAGACAACAATCTGACACTTCATACCCACTTTGCAGCTCCAGGGTGATGAGAACCACCTTCCACCCCCAGCAATTTTCCAGGCACTGGTCAGAGCTGCACGAGCAGCACTTTTCCTTAGCGATAACGTGGTATATACTGAAATAAAATGTCAACTTAATTCTACATCAAGGGGATTGTCACTCACAGGCTGCTGCAGCCTTGTTAATAACCCTGACACATTTCAAGGCAGAACTGGATACTTTTTCCCTGGGATGTCCTGTGCCCAAAACTATACTCCTGATGCCAGCAAGTGGGAGGCAGCCATATATTCCTCACAGATCAGGACCTCACAGGTCCTGAAGGACCACACGAATGTCCAAAGGGCCACGTAGCTTTGTCGACTATACAGGATTTTTCCATGAGCTGATGGGAGGACACCACCTTACCTGAGCAGGGCAATGGCGGACTTTACATAGAGAGTACTGGATTTCTAACCAGAGACGTCCACAACAGCTTCACCCCCTGACTGATGGCACAGTCAGATGGCTGCAGAGAGTGAGGCCAGCTGGGATCCTGAGAAAGGACAACTTTATTTCCATCCAGCCACATTGCTCTCAGGCAACCCAAAACCAGGGAGCGCTCCCATCTCTGTGCAAGCTGGGGACTGACCCTGGAGCATGGAAAGGGGAAGCAACATTAGTAAGAGTGAAACCTAAATACTGTCTGCAAACACACGTGCTGCTGCCAGTAAGGAGGGGAAATATTTTGAATTCAGTTGATGCTTTCTCTGGCTTCAGGTGACCTTTAGAGAACCCAGATCCCAGTTTGCAGTTTCCAGCAGAGCTGGCGTAGCAGTTGGCTCTTCATTCTCATCATGACTTCTTTTTTTTTCCTTTTCAGCTGAAATATTTATGCAGGTTTTTGGGGGTGTAGCTTTCATCACTCCAACCAAGAGGAAATGGTCATATCACAAAGCAGGTTACAGTATACGGCCCTAGGGATAGCAAGGCCTTTGGTAACACTCCTTCCCATGGCCTTTCTCCTAGGAAACTTAAGAGCAGGAAGGTTTATGAAGCTGATCCCATCAGACCCCATGGAGAGACTTAGCCTAAACATCTGAAGGATGAGAGTCACAGAGAAGAGGGAGCAGAGGGAGAGAGTTTGTAGCAACAGCTTGAAATAGGAGGGAATATTAGGACAAGAACATAAAGGAAGTTGGAGAAATAACACCATCTCATTTACCACTCAAGCACGCAGTGTTTGTGATATTGAAATAAAAACAGCGGGGAATGATTCCCCAAGGAGACCTCCTTATCTGACTGCATTAATGCGAGATAGACCCTTGTGCTCATGCAGGCAGTAACAGAGGCACTCAACACAGACACATACACACACTCAAAGGATTGGCTTAAGAAAGGGAAGGGAAGAAGGGAAGAAATCTTTAATCTATACTTGCAGAGCAATAAACAGATAGATTGTCACCTCTGTGCTGTCCACAAAAACAGATGCCATCCATTTTCCCCGTGCTCCATCTGCAAGAGAATGGCTCTGGCAGGGAAGGGCTGCCTCGGCTGCATATCCATACAACTGCTTGAATTCAGAGGGAAAGTACCATGCAGGGTGATGGCAAAAACAAACTAGTGCAGAGCTGGTCCTCAGTTTGCCTGAAGTCCTGGGGGAGCCTTCAGGGATGCTAGAGGCACCACAAGCCTCAGGACACCAGAGCCACTCTGCCCCATGCTGAGCCATCCTTGAAGCAGAATCCACACTTTCCTGGAGATGAGCATTCAGCTGCGCTTTGGGTTTGGCTCTGAATATCTTTTCTACATCCATCAATGTTTTTTCTTTACCACCTCAATATCCACTGATTTAAACTAATCTAGCAGCTTTGTCTGGGCTCCAGCTGGCTCAGCCTAGGGCCTTTCCAAGTTTCTGGCAATCCTGACCCACCCCACTCATTGCTGAAGGCAAGAGCAAGGTGTTCCCCATAGCTTATAAAAATGGGATCCTAAAAAGACCTCTTTGCCAAGGTCATCTCTGTATAGCATCTAGTAGAGAGTGGCTGAGATCAACGCTGAGCCCTGCTGCTGATTTCATCCAATGAAAACGCATAACTACCAGCAATCTTGATGCTACAGTGATGAAAAGTGATGTTTCAAACACAATCCTTTAAGAACCAGCGGAGACCAAGCAAACAGATGCCCTAAGCATTTGACAAAAATTCAAATCCTCTTCAGGGGGAAATTAGCAAGCCCGGCTGCTGGCTGGATCCAATTTATTAAGGTCTCAAAGTAGGCAATCATGAAGAAAAGAGATAAACAATCTTCAGAGAGAACAATCGCAGATCAGTTGTGACATAACCAGGAGACCAGTTTCTCAAGGGTGGAGAAAGGGGATGCCAGGCCTTTCTTTCATTAATCAGAAATAGAAGCCAGAAATATGTGTCTATCTCTGCTCTACAGCAGTGCTGCAATTGATTGTTAATTGTTCTCTATGAAGATTATTTATCTCTTTCCCTCAGGATCGTTCCCTCCTCCCTTCTCTGTTCCTTCCCATAAAAAAGAATGACCCTAGTGTATCTTGAAAGGAGAATTTTCAGAGTGAGAGATACTTTTCAGTGTCATTATGAGCTCCCAAGCAGCTGGATGGGGAAAGAAGTTACCCTTTATGGTCACAGTCCTGTCTGTTTAGTGGGAAGGGCAGATTGTAGCTTTTAGAGAGACATCAGAGGGTTGATAGATGGGAAATCAAGCTGCACTTCTCTCTCTCTGGCTCCCAGTGCTCTTGGGTTAGGCACTATGTGATATATGGAAGAATGTTTTAAGCCTTGATAGACCAAATCTGGTAATGCTGGTAACTGCAGGGCCCTGCAAAGACCTTCCAAAACCTCTTGTTGCTTAGCAAATTAAGCATTAGTTGAGTCTAAGATGGAAACTGAAGCATCTATCTGTATTTTAGGGTCATCTTATCTTTAATCTAGAGCTTTACCATGGTGCAAAATTCTCGTTTTGGCTGAAGCATACTAGTAGAGATTATAACCCAGCAACAAGGAATGCCAACCAGAAAGATTTGAATCCTGCTTAAACCCTTTTCCCAGCAAGCAGTGGGAATGGGGACATGCCAGGAATGAGATTGCTAATACTGCTTTTTGGAGCAGGGTTGTGATTAGAAGGACAAACACCTATCCATTAGCCTGGTCTCCACCTGCTTGGTGCTGCATGGAGACAGCATGGGTGATCAAGTGGCACAGTGTGGTCCTCTGTGGTCCCTGCAGTGACATTCACACTTGCATGTCTGTATGAGACCTGGGATGAGAGGGGCTGTGATGGGAAAGGAGGGGCTGGTGGGAGAGGAGGGAGCCAGCAGAGGCAGCTGTTCCGCCCAGTACTGGGCAAGGAGGGCTTAGTTCTCCTGGCACAGCCTAGTTCCAAACACAGGTCTGATGACTACCAAGTTGTTCCAAATTCGCTGTGCCTGTGATGTGCCCCAACATGCTGCAATAAACCTCTTTTGGTGCCCAGCAGATGTAGACACCAGTCTTGTTGGTTTATTAGTTTCTGGGGATTTTTTTCTGGCAGGGTTTCTGGGTCTGGAGTACAGCATTTCTACTTTTTTTTTGATAGATTGTGTTTACTTTTGCCATCCAACCTGGCATGAGTACTGTCTGTGAAATGAGTTCCTTGCATGCAGCACAGCACCCCAGGTCCTCATACGCAGCATAGCCAGACCCCAGGGCAAAGGGTTTATTTCCCAGTGAGAAGGCTCAGCAGGACGATGGAATAGCTAAAAATGTGCTATAAAACTCTGAAAGCAGCATTGCAGGGAGGAAATCAGCCTGGTGTGCATCAGCTAACTCTCACCTCACCATGAGTCAGAGGGAGGGAGCAGCAACTATCCCTAAAGAACCCCAATTTGTAGTAGAAAGGACTCAGGGAAGAATGCAGTGAAGAGAAGAAACACCCACTGCCTTATCCAGGCTTGTTTTCCCCTGTCTGTCAATTGGAGATCATCTGTCTGCTTGGGGAAGTGTTGGCAAGATAAGATTTGTTACTGGATAGAGGCATAGGAGCCTTGGACTAGAAGCAGCTAGGAATGGGCAAAGGATGATAGTTACTGTTATCCCAAAAAAAAAGCCCAGCTGTGGACTCAGCATGTCTCATTAGCCTTTAAAATGAGCATCCGAAAAAGGAAAGCAGTCCTGGAAGAAGCCAGCTACAAAGAAGGACACATATTCCTCCAATTTCCACCTTTTCTGCTTCAGCATCCACAGCCTGGGGAAGGTTTTCTGGGGAGGAAAAAATGCTCAGCTCTCGATAGCCACACCACCTCTTGCCATCCCTTTGAAACATCTGGTCCCCTATTTGGTCACTAAGAGGAGCCTGGAAAGTATCCATTCTCGGGTTCTCCCTGTCTTACACACATTAAAGATGTTTTGCAGGATGTGACACTTTAGGAAAACACCTTGATCCTTCACTCCAAGCTCAAAGACCGACTTGCTCAGAACAGTTTCTGCAGTTGGAAAAAGATGCTAAATTGATTTGATCGCTTTTTGTTTCCTACCAAGATTCATAAGAAGAAAAAACACACTTAAAATGCCTCTTCTCCTTCACGTTCTCAACTTGAAATGGCCATTAATTTTCTTTTTACTTGCAAAGGATATTGTCCTTCACTTTGGGGGAAAAAAAAAAGTAATAACATTTTAAAACAAAATATGTAGTGGTAATGAACCAATTTTGATTAAATTCTTGACAGGAAAATTCAACAGTCCTTCATTAGACTTCTAATGAAAATCAGTGATGCAAAGTAGCCAACAGCATGGAAGTCAGAGCACTCAGGATGGGCAAGGGGGAATCAGCTTAGCTGAGACTCACTTCAGCTCCCCTGCACCAAGTGGTTGTTGGCTGTTGGCCAGTGGTGAGCACTGCTCTTTTCATTTCTTTTCCCACAACCTACAAATACATTTAAAATAAAATTAAGAAACTTGGTTCCATTCCAGTTCAAGAGAAGGGAAGGGGGAAAAAAAAAAAAAAAAGAAGAGAAAAAAAAGGCAGAGAGAAAAAAAGAAAGCAAAGGGGAAAAAAACTAAGCTTTTAATAAATGTATTTTGCTTTTAAAATAAAAGTATTGTTTTCCAACTTTTCTTATAGAGGAGGTGTCAAGGTACATGTGACTTGGTGAAAAGGCATGTCAGCTTTGTTGGCACATCTGATGTGTGCAGACGTCTTCCCTCTAACATCATCCAAAGTGTTTTGTACCAGCAAATATTTGTCTTCTGCATAGCAGTTAAAGGGGTTGTTCTGTAGTTCTCTGCACTGGGGTTATTCCAGTCCTGGTACAACAAATACTTCTTCTAATGAAAGAGAACAGCTCTTGATCTCTGGCTAAAGGCAATCAAAATCCATTTGGCATGGTAAGTCCGGAGAGGGAGGAAGAGAAAAAGGACTCAGTGAACAAAAGGAGCCCCGACAGCATGAGGATCCTAGAGAACAAAAGCAGGTGAGAAATATCAAAGAGTACTGTGAAAGAAGCACCAAAACCAACACAAAAACCACAAAAGAGCTTCCTCGCACGTGTCCTGGCTCAGGCTGAGTGATCTCCTGGTGCCCGCAGGGGAAGCAGCAGGGCGAGTTGTGCTCTGGTGTTTCATTCCTGAGGTGTAGAGTGGCCCCTTTCTCTTAACTGCTCCCCCAGAGCTTGTGGAGATCACTCTGCATGAAGATACAAGCACTTGGGATACACATAAACTTCATGCTGCAGGCTCCTACTGGACCCAAGTGGCTATGGCCACTCAATCCCTCCTACTCCACGGGGTCACTGAGTGACTTCAGCTGGCTATTCCCTTGCGCACATCTATCAACAGTCCTGCAGCAGCTGTAGGTGCTCGAGAAGTGCCTGGTTGAGAAAGATTAGTTGTGATTTCCCTGTAGACTTCACAATGTTCACCAATTGAGTGAGACAAAAGAGCGTTTGCCCTCTATGTGGTCAGGAAGGCATAAGAGAGACGGAAGTCCTGATGGACACAGAGGCGTGGCACACCTCTGCAGGGGTGTTGAGCTGAGGAGAAGGCATGAGGAAAATGACACTGATCCATTAACCACCATTTATGGTGTGTGGGAGTACAGGTTGGTGCTACCCGTTGCAGAGCATAGACACAAAGCTCAAGTTTGGGCAGCAAAAGCAACTGCAGGGATAATCCTATTGCAGCCTCTGCTTCCTCCTCCTAGATGCTGGCACCACCCAGCTGCAAAACAGAGCCCCAAGCCCAGTCCTCTCTAGTGACTACAGAGACAGGAGATGGGCTTTTTCCCTGTCCTGTAACAAAAATGTGACACACCCTTACAATCTGCAGCATGAGTATTTTACAAAACCTCCCCTGTGTCTGCAAGGGAGCAGAGCTGGATTCAGTGGCTGGCAGGCATCAAACGCCGGCTCACTTCAGTCACACAAGTTCTCCATCAAACTCTTCCCCGTGGTAATGTGAGTGTCTTCCTGGTGATAAATCACCCAGCACAGGGAGCTCAGGTGGAGAAAGGCGATAGAAGCTGTCAAAGGGCAGCAAAAGAAAAAAAAGAGCCATCCTCCATACAGATGTCCCTTGTACCAGAGTTAAAGGGAAAGCAACATCCCACATCAAAGACGGGAAATTAAAAACATAGCAAATATGTCCCTTCACTCTGCAGCTATCACCTGGGAATTTGCATAAAGTTTATAACACTCTTTCATTGTTAGAAGCCAACAGTAAAGGAGCCAGACATTTATTTTGCAGCTTGGCTCTGCTCCTTGAGCAACAAATGCTGCTGGGTCTAATGCACAACATGGAGCCAGTTCTGCAAACACACTGTGCCTCTGCAGAAGCAGGGCTAAACACTGCAAGCTGGCCCTGGGGTGCTGCTGGGAAGTGTCCTGAGGGACAACCACAGGGAGAGATAAAATGAATGCATCAATGCAAGTGCAGTGATGCCAAGTTGTCTGTACCATTGTGGTAGCTGCTTTTTATGGAGTAGGGAGTACAAATAGGGCTTTGATGATTTTATAGCTGAGGATCTGTGGGGTCATTGAGGTGTACCATGGCCCCATCTGTTTGTGGAGAAAACTGGAACATGTCCAGGAGGTCTTCACATCCCCTGGGTATTCCCTTTAAGTCTCCACAATCACTCTGCCCCTAGCTGGAAATAGTCCCTGTGGAGCAGAACTGGGGGCAATGCAGACCTCTAGAACGTAGGGACATAGCAGCAAGCTGTTGGATCTGCTCTGTTCCTGGCATATCATAACCCTTTGCAGCTGCCCCTTGATGAGGATGAAGAGACCCTCCTACCTAGGGAGACTTCAGAGTGAACAGCAAAACTAGACTGGTGGGATCTGTCCTTGTAATCTTATGGCGGTGACACAGAAGGTCTTTGGAGGAGCCAGGGACCCTCAGTACTCTCTGTGCTTGCTCAGGGGTGACATGAACCAGCCACAGGGTAGACCCCAGATCGGCCTAAGTCATGTAACAGGACTCTGAATGGTATGACCACAAGGATCTGTGTATTCTTATTTCTCTTCCCATAGTTACACAAAGAGCCTGGCACAAACTTTCCAAGCTCTGAGTACACAAAAACCCACTGTCTCTCTTAAAAATACTTCACTTTGGGAGAGGCAATACAGCTTGGGATGGGAATGCCAGCCAGGCCTGAAACCATCCAGCAGGTTGAGACAAAGTTAGCAAGGCAGGGAAGCCAGACCACCTCCTTCAGGAATGGCTTATAGGAAGATGAGCTCCATGGACAGATATGCTCACTTCTGACACCAGGGCTTAGGTCACAGCTTGCCAAAAAGATATAGTGGTGTCCCACAGTGCTGGGGAGCAGAGCTTCAGGGAGGGAGGGAAAAAAAATAAAAAAAATACAACCTCCAACCCTCCCTCCCCAAATAAACTGCCCCAGAATAAACTTTGACACTAACCAGGCTAAGATTGTAGTTTTTTAGCACTCTTCAAGGGACAACTAGGGATGAAATAAATTCCACTTACAATGAGTTGTGGAGACAGTGTGTGTAAGGCACAGCAGGGTCGAAGTTTTGAAATGCCTCATTTCACAGCCCACCTACTAAATGCCCATAGCTGGGGTTTATCACACTTGCACTGATCTTCTGGTGTGCCTTCAGCTGGATGCTGCACTCTGGGCAACTTCCAGTTCATTAGCTAACATCTGTCTGATAGGCTGGCTGTTTTTTCACCCTCTTGTAACAGGGAAAAACCTGCTAAGGAAGGCTGTATTTTGGTCGTTGGGTTGTTT
Source organism: Serilophus lunatus (assembly GCA_013399895.1). NCBI lineage: Eukaryota > Metazoa > Chordata > Aves > Passeriformes > Eurylaimidae > Serilophus > Serilophus lunatus. The sequence goes on along the minus strand of VXBA01003015.1, from coordinate 271,272 downwards.
CAGGTGATGGGTTACTTTTCTTCTGCTGCAAATTGCCTGTGGAATAGGCAGCCTCTCTGTTGGGACACCCATGCTTTTACACACACACAGGGTCTAAGGCAGCACTGACTGCAGGACAGTACCTGAGAATCCTGTTTGTCACTCGCAGAGCTGCTCCACAAGCTCCAAGATATACCACAAGGCTGCATCCTCATCCATCCACATCTGAGGGCAGGGACAGGTTCAGTTCCAATGACCTTGAAGTTACTGCTGCTGTATTGAGAGTAATGCTTCTCCATACAGTTTGAGAAAGCCACTCTCATTTCTCTCAGAGTTATCTGGGCCTCATCTGAATCCTGCAACAAACTCCATCTGGGGGCTCAGACTTGCAGGTGTCTGTTTGCACTGTGCTAGCTTCTCATGGATCAGCCTGGCCTGGGTGAATGTTGGCAGATGTGCTTTCAGCCCCAGATCAATACAACATAAGGGCATTCCTTGCACATCCTCTGCCCACACAGACCAAGCTAAGCTGCATCATGGTCACCATGGCTCATCTTGGAATGGATGTGGCTGTGAATCCAATTCTGGGCCTGACTGGAGCAGAGCTCCTATTTCCTTCTTTGTAGCCAAAAGCAAGCATTCAGGCTGCATGCTGTCTGCATTTCCACATCCTGACAGCACTCCTGCCAGGGAGCTGTTTGCAGCTGATACAGGCATTTTGGTTTCCCTGGATGAGCGGCACTGTCTGCTCCCTCCTCTTCCTCCTCACTGTTGGAGATGCCTCTGCCACAAAGCATCTTGTTGCATGCTCTAGGACTATTTCCACAGCTACACAGCAGCACAGGTCTTGCTTATAAAGTAACACCACCATTCTACTCTTAACCTCCCAGCAGGATAAGAAGGAAGACATAATTCCAGATGGTAAATGGGCCTGTGGGTCCAGGGGAGATAGTGACCGAGGTGGTATATTCCAAACTGCTTTGAATTTGAGCACACAATCCCCACCCCAGTTCCACAGGCATGTTCATCTCCTCCAGCTCCACGCTCAACCTGGTTGCACACCCACTGGTGCCTCAGTAAGCTACAGGAAAGCCACCTTGGTTGTGCCTCCTAGACCCTTCATCTAACCACAATGAACAGGACAAGTGTTAGACATAAGCTTGTCTTCTGTTGAACTCAGAGAGCCAGGCATTCCTTGTAGGTCTCCCCTTCTCTGGTCCCCAGCTGGGATCTGCCCTGATTTGCACATCCAGAAATTCATGGTACACTGATAACTCAATGCAAATAGAGAAATCCTGGTATGAAAGGTGGCTCTGAGCTCATCAGGCACCTCCTTAGTGTTGTTTGTAATTACAGAAGGAAAAAATCCTGCAGGCAGTGTTGCCAAGGGCTCTCTGGAAGAGCCCAACATGTCCAGGTGGCCAAGAGATCTGTTGATGGAGAACAGAACAGAAGAGAAGAGATGTGGCTTTTCCTCCTGTTCTTCTGATTCGATTAATGTGCTTCTGATTTAGCAGGCAGCTGAGCTGGGAGCATTCACAGCAGTCAGGGCTCTGTGTGCTTGGGAAGCCCTCCCATTGGCACGGGACAAGCCCAGGCATCTTCAGCTGCTTTCTGCTTTGAAAAAGAATTCATCCGTGATGGAAGTTGGGAGGCAGACCAAGTACAAACATTTTGGCATTGAAGTAGCAGGTATGGTACTGTCCTGAGATGACTTTTTCTCTTCTGACCTGCTGCTGCCAAACCGAAGATTTAGAGGGGAGCTCAAACCTCAGAATAATTTTAGATCATCTTCCCATTTTGCCCCTGTTGGCATATTCCTACACCACACAAGTCTAGCACTGTCAGACCTTCTCATGACATCAAAACATATTGCTTCAGTACAAATTTTCTGGTTTTCCTGATTTTGTTTGTTTGTTTGATTAATTATCACTCTGTGGAAAAATTCGAAATTGCAACTATTCCATCCTTTTTGGGGAAAAAACAAGCAGAAACCGAAATGTCGGAGCAAAAATCCCATGTCTCAGTGGTAGAGGTCAGTGCCTTCATTCAGCTGAGGTAGGAATGTGCCAGGGGACATAGGTCCTAAGACACAGCTGGGACCTTTGGTGAAGGCTGGGATGAATCTTTCAGTGCTGTGGTCATCTCCTGCCCTTATTCTTCAGGGAACAGAGCCTGCAACCTGTAAGCAGCTCCAACTACAATGCAGTCAGAATGCTGGCTCCACGCCGGTCAGCTGCAGAACAAGTCCTGTTTCCAGGTTGCTTCTCCAAGGATCTGAAAGGTGTCCCCTGTTTCAGGTGGTGCTTTCCTAACACCTTTGTATGTCCTCCTTTTACTCTTGACTACATGACTCCAAGTGCAATGAACTGCTTTAGCAGCAGTTTGGACTAGATGATTTCCAGAAGTTCCTTTCAGCCCCAGCATTCCCTGATTCTGAGATTCTGTGACTTTCTCCTCCACCTCAGTCTCTTCTCTGTTGTCCCAGCAGGAATCTCTGCTCTTCCTTGTTCCTGAGTCTCCTTTATTGCCCTGAAGCTGCTTGGGACTTTGGGTTGGATGAAATAGGTAGGGAAAGGTGTGACCTTTCCTTCCAAAAGCTGAGATGTGGAAGCACCGTGCCCCTTTGAAACGGCTTTTCTGTTCCACCTTGCTATCCATGGGGGTCTGACCAGCAACAAAGCAGTGTCCATTCCCTCTTGGTATCAGGATTGGCACAGTGTAGGATAAGTGCCCAGATACTGCTTGCAAACAAAGAAATAAGGCCATGGTTAAGGCTTCTTAGAGGAGACGGTACCATAATTCAGCATTTCTTGCAGGACAGCTCTGCTGCCATTTGCTCCCTTCAGCCCCAGTGAGATCCAGAAAACTGTGTAGCCTGGGTCTCTGGGTGCTGTCTTTCTTCAAACCTTCTCCATCCCTTGACTGTAATTCCTGATCTACTTCTGTCCCCTCAGGGCCATTTTTTCCCCCCTCCTCTAATCAGTGTCACTTAGGGCTGGCTCTGCCGTGGTCTCAGCATGCAGCTGCTGGCCCATAGCACCATAACTAGCTGTCCCAGGACTCAGCAGCAGCTCCTCTGAGAAGACAAATCGGTCATTACGCATCTGAACAAATAGATTTTATATTCCAAATGGAGAGATCTGTCAGCAGCTCCATTCCTCTGGGAAGCCATGAATGTCAAGCCATTTAAGAGCCCTTTCCTAATGATGCCCCTGGTGAGCAGCCATGAAGACGTATAGTCCCAGAGCTCAGCAAGGGTTTGCTGGAGACTATCAGAGTAGAGGGGAAGATTAGGAGGCATTAGCACAGCAGAATGGCTCGTTCAGCACGTCCTCTGGAGTCCTGCACAGCAGAAAAGGAGCACGAGGCATGGGCTCAGATTAATGGCTTCTTCACAAGCCAGCTTTGTCTTCTGACAGAGGAGAAAAATGATTGTGCTCACACACACACACACACAAGCACACACATGATTGAGGGGTGATGGGCCATTTTGCCTGATGTATACATTTTGTAATGGAGAGCCTGGCTGGAAGGAGAAGGAAAAGATGAAGTAGGGTAATGGGAATGTGATCCCTGTCTGTCCTGCTGTGGTGCTTATTGACTGCAGACCCTGCAAGGTTTTTTGTGGCAATTCATAGCCCCTAAAAGGCAGCTTTCTGCAGGGGTGAGGAAAAGTCAGCCAGGTTTGGAGACTCTCTCCCAGGTCAGCAGACTGCAAGAGGTGACCGTATTCCCCAGCAGCATGGACAGGGTTGGTGTGGGCTAGGAGCTCACCCTCACAGCTAGAAACTGTCTCCAGGGGCAGGAACCAGATCCCTGCTCCCAAAGGCAGAGCATGGAGAGATAGTGATGTCTCAAACCCATCCATGCGGCAAGTCCACTGCTTTCTCCCACAACCTACGTTAGTGCTCTGACCTGGAAATCAAACATTTCACATGGAAAACAGTCAGAATGCAACACTGCCCTGTAGAGACATGCCATCCCATGCCCTTCTTTGATACATTCGGTGCAAATCTGCAAGGAGTGCTAGTAGAGGTTTTTTGGCAAATCAGGGGTTTCCAGGAAATACACCTATGCTGATTTTATTCTGTGGAAAGTTCTTAAAAAGTAGCAGTTGTGTTTTGGACAAAACAAAACAAACACATTCACAGCAGGTAAAAGTGATCAAAATCAAACACCCAGCTTCAAAAACATGGACGATTTTAATTAGCATTCCCTAACACCCCCAAACTTAAACACCTGTGCTGATAACCACTGCCTGGATACAAAACATGGCCTTATCTTCTAAATGTGTATCCCAATTTGCGTGTTATCTATTCAGATGGAGCTATTTGTATTAAGGAGAGAAAAATGCAAGCATCTAGAAGCTGCCTTTAATAAAGTGCCTTCCAAGATCATACCTGGCAAATGAATTTGATTTGGCGTGGATACAAGCTAAGACACCTGACGGAAAATTGGCTAAAAGGTGTGTAAACACAGAGCCATGATAAACTACAGGGGTCTGCGTGGAGAGGAAGGTGTCCAGAAGATGCCACAGGGATCGATGTTAGAGCTGGTTTAGTTTAACATCTTTATTAATGAATGGAGGGAGAAGTAAACAACACATTAATAACATCCCAGGATGATATTAAACATCACAATTCCCTAGACAGCACCTAGAGAAGGAATTTGCAAAGTAGGGGCTGACCCTGCAAAGCTCCTTGCTTTTTGTTATCAAGGTCAAGGAATATATTGGGCACAAGAGGTGGGAGAGGGATCACTGGGGTGAACAGGATCTAGAAGAGGAGCCCAGGCAGGAAACATGAGATTAATGTTTTGAGATACTGAGAGAAAGCACGTTTGGGTCAAATCCCATGCCATAGTCTGCCTGAGATACTCTTGTTTTGCCCTGAGAGAAGCACTAAACACACGCACAATGGGCCATACAAATTGGCAGCTATGCCTTCAATGCTAAATGCGCCCCTCAAGATGCTGTGCTCCTCCAAGAAAGCTTCAGGCGAGTACTTAAAATTAGAGATGCTGTCTATCCCAACACCAAAGGTATTGCATCAGTGCAAAGGCACACTGTGTCAGTAAGAGAGATAGATAAGTAAGCATGAAGTGATCAGTGAGATCCCTGCTTTCGGAAATTGGTGATTGCTTAATACCAGTAATTGTAATTTTATTTCATTTATGTCATCTTTTGGAGGATGATCCTGGCTGGGGAAACACACACACTTGATATTTCAGAAAGATTAATTTTCATCATTTCAAGGGAATTATGAGCAAAACTCTTGGGGGAGGAAGATGAGGGCAGGAAGATGAGATGTTGAAAGTTGAGTAAGTGGGAGACGGTGCAGGAAAGAGCCACAAAAAAACCCCAGGAGACAGTGGAGCTGGAAGAAAATCAGCCTTGCAATAAGAGACAAAAAAATCTTGATCTGTTTAGCTCATCAAAAAGAAGATTGAGATTTAACTGATTGCAGTGTGTAAGTACCTTCCCAGGAAGAAAATACAAGGTGTGAAAGGCTCTTCAGTCTCATGAGGAAAGGAACAAAAGAGCCAACAGCTGGAAATTAAGGTCAGACAAATTCCAGTAACGCCCAGATTTGCGGCAGAAAATGTGACCAGACACTCAGTCAGAATCCCAGGGATATGGTAACTTCTGGGACGTGGTAATTTCTTCACATCTTTAAGGCAAGGGATGATTTTCTGTAAGATGCTTCAGTCAAATACTGAACTATGTTCCATAGAAACCAGATGCAACTCCCTGCTCCACACAAGAAGGCTGTGCTGTAAAGGGGGTTGTGACAGATGACCTGTGGTTTCCTTCCAGAATTACTTGGCTGGAAGAGGATGTTTAAATACTTTATGCTACATCTCATTCCTTTTCATTCCACAACTGCTGGCATATCCACTGAGAAGTTTGTTGTATCCTCCTAACACCCTTAGCTCCTGATCTGCATTCATCATCTTTTGTCCAGTCTAGATACTGTGGAGTATTTGTTTTTTGTCATGTTTGCTATACCAGTTTCTTCATTTATCCCGCACTGCTGTCTGTCATTTCAAAGCACAGCTCATTGCTCCCCATGTATTTTCCACACCTGTGGTTAAGATCTCGATAGGATAGTTCCTCTTTTATTCCTAGAACTGCAGGAGCCTATTAAAGAAAGAAACTTATGCTGTGCTCCCTTTTAGGAAAGCTTTATTCTTCTTTTGCTAGTGAATTTATTTTTTCCCAGTTGTGAAGCTTGCATCCTCTCCTCTTGAGACAACCTGATATAAGGTACACTGAATGCACCTCCTGAGAGGTTCTTGCTGACTCTACTTAATGCTAAATGCACTTTCCTTTAAGACTTCAGGAGGAGCTCAGATGACGTCAAAATGAGAAGCAGTGGACTCTAGAGATTGAGACTTGGGGAAGAAGCCAAGTTGGAGGAGAGAGGCAGAAGGTTGTTTTTGCTGCTATTATTTAAGTTAATGACAAAGGTAAGGCCAAGAGTGAGGGCAGGCTTGACCCTGCCATTGCACTCCATAAGGCAGCTGGCTGAATGTACTGCTACTTGCACACAGGTCTTGTCAAAGGAGACATCTGGAGACAGGACCCATCTGGATCAGACCTCTCTCATGGGAACACAGCCTGTGTGACTTCCTGGACGCCATAAAGTTGCCGAAAACATGAAGGCACTTCAGAAATGGGCAGAAGTGATGAAAAGTCTGTGGGGAAAAGCCTGGAGCAGGAGTAGAAAAAGGGGACTTTCCTGCTTTCAAGAACTTGGGAGGAGGGGGGAGATTACTAAGGGTCCTCTGGTGGTTTTACTGTGAGAAAGAGAATGAACTCAAGCAAGAAAAATTGCATCTGAACATCAGGAAATGCTTTCTGTCACATAGATGTATTAGCTTGGGGAATTGCCTCCCTAGGTATGGGGTGAGGACACGGTTGCTCAAGACATACTCAGCAAGCCCCTGAGCTTGAAGGGAAAATGTCCTATTGAGGAGTCATTGTCTTGGAGCTGTGCCAAACACGGACAGTCCCGGCACCACTGTTACTCCTCCACTGTGCTGATGTCATTCAGAGGTGCTGCTGGGTGCTCTGTGTATCCCTGGGACCTCTGGTTTCACAGGCTGGAGTGAGGAAAATGAATCCTCCTCGTGGTGTTCAACTCCAAGCTCCTGCGTCCTTTTCCCATGGGTGGGATGTGCCCTTGGATGGCTCTCACCTCACATGCTCGAGTGCTAGTGGCGAGGAAGATAGGCTGGAGGAAAAGAGTTCCCTAGGTGTCCTGGACATCTTAGATTCATGTCCACACCAGTGCCCCTGAACTGTGGGAAGGGTGACAGATGGGAAGTCACATGTGGATTTTGCACCTCCGTGGCTGTGAGCCTAGCTCCAGCAGTGCTCTCCGAGTTCTGGCATGACCCCCAACCCACTCTGCTTTCCCCACCGGTTTTCTCCTGTGGGATGTTATCTGTAGGGACTTCCTGACTCTTTTTCACCTTCCACTGACCCAGCCTCTTTGGCTGGCTTTGGCCAGAGGTGACCACGTCGCCAGAGCAATCCACCATTACCAGACTGGTGGGCTCTTGCAGAAGTGCTGAATGCAGCAGCCAGAAGCACCATTTCTCCCGCGGATGTATCTGTTTCCCAAATAAGACCTATTGGTGACCTGTCTCTTATCTACCTTTTCCTCCTTTGCAGCCACTCCTCTCTTCCCTGCTTCTCCCGGAGTTGTGTTGTTGCCATGGTTATCCGTTCATCTTTAAGAGAGACATCCCCCCCCACACCGGCGCAAACTAAAATCCCCGAGCTTCATCCTCCATAGAGAACTGCTTCCCTCTAAAGTGGCACTAATTGAGCATGAAATGCTATGCAACTAAATTACACTGTAATTTATTCGGTGTTAAATGATTTAAGCAGTGGCTCAGGAGTGCTGGGAACAAGAATCACTCCCCTCTTCCCACTCTCTTCACCTCCTCACTCTGCTGCCTGCGCTGCAGCCGGGAGCAAGCGAACACCAAGGATTCCATCCTCTGAAGAAGAACCAACCCTTAACAGGACAGCCATCACTCCACAGTACGATTTTTTCGGGAGAGCTGACAGCTTGTTGGGCATTCGTCAAAGAATGTCTACTCATAGCCTGACCACTCCTAGGTGTCCTAATTTCCATCAAGGAGCCTGTCTTTAAGATGCAGTGTACGGGATGTCACCAGCAGCCTGCAGGATCTGGGTGGTTTTAGCCTGTCAGACTGAGATCAGGGGCAGGTGGCTTTTCTTCTTTGAAAAGAAAGAATTCAGTGCAAACAGTTTAGTTAATTTGAAACCAGCTGCCAAATTATGTCACACTGGCTCTTTCATCATTCCCAGGCCACAAATCCTTACCTCCTGCCCGACAAATGTCCTTCAGTGTTGTAGAATATCATGTCTCTTACACTGCTGTTTCTCTACAGTAAGGAGATGCATGTTGTTCCTAAGCAAATAGGAAATCATTTGCTCCCTTTTCTAAATTTAAGTGAAATACCATTTTGAAAAAAAAAAAAATGCTAAAGTTTCGCTTTGAAAATGCAAAGCAAGATGTTCCAGCACTATTCAGAAATACCTTTCAGACTAAAGGCATTTGGCAAAATTGATAAAAATATCAGAACCACCTCCATCAGCTCAAGGTGTATTTTTAGACAGAAAAGAGGAAAAGTTTTATTCAGTGAGAAAAAAAGTCCCTACTTCAACTCAGAATGGAGACAATTTCAGCATTGTGTAAGAGACTCCAGGAGAAATGCATTCTCCTAAATAAGGAAGGATGGAAAAAGTACCAGTTGAATCAGAGATACGGAAATACACAGCAGCTTCCAGCTTTCTTTTTTTCTTCTTTTCTTTTTTTTTTTCTTTGTTATTAAATACGTAGGGACTGGGTCTAATTGGGACTTCTTTAAGTCATAAATTAACTGGGGACAAGAAATAGCCATCCCATAGAAGACGAAGCAGGGCTGCATGGACTAGCAGATGAGTACTCTGCAGTCTGTGTAAGGCCTGGGTAGTGATTAAGGATGGATAGATTAAGACTTCAGGAAGTATAAAGTAGCAAGGAAAAGACTGGGGATGAATGTTTTTCCGCCTTTTCTGAGGCAGCAGCACATCAAACTGGAGGAAAGCCTGTTCAAAAGAAGCAAAGGGATTTGGCTGTCATATATGGAGGTTAACCTGTGTAACTTCTCACCACACTGGGTGGTAAAGTGTTATTAGAATAAAAAAACAAAGGTGATAAAAAAGTGATATAAAAAGAAGCAGGGCTTTTTCACAGAGGGATAATTCATCAAATATTGCTTAATCCTGGAGTAGTGTTTTGTTGCAAGCTTGAAGATGGTACTCAGCAAAAAAAATCACAGAATCATGTTGCATTGGTCCTGATTTAATACACACTCGAGGACCTTGTAGTGCTGAGACAAACTATATAGAGAGATTTTTCTGGTCTTGTGATACTGTCTCAGGTGATTCTTTTTCATCACAAAGGGACTGTGCAGGTATCTGAGCAATGTCTAAGCAGCATGGGAAAAGACAGCATGTCAGACCTCCTCCCAAACTGTGAAATATCCTTCCGCTGGAGCAATATTCCAGTGGGAAAGGCAAATTTATCCAGAGCAAAGTGTTTCACTTGAAAATGTTGCTTTTGGGACAGAACTCATTTTAAGGTAGAGGGAAAAAACGAGAAGAAAGAAAGGGGGGAAAAAAGGAGGATGAGCACTTTGATAAGGTTGAAGTGTTTCATTTGGGTTTTTCCCAAGTTCAGTGTTTCAAGATGACTTCTTCCCCTGTTTCAAAAAGGGAAATGCATTGTAAAACGAAATGAAAAAAATGGAAACTGAAGCAGAACCCTTTGAGTCATCCCCACATCTTTTCCCCCTGCTGTTTTCCTTCAAGAAGACGGTTAAATCTCCCTGGCTTTTGTTCCATCCTGGAATGGAAAACCTCTTAAAAACCACTGAACATCCCCCAGGTTCTCACACAACCGCTTCCCTGCTCATTGGGATGACCTCTGTGTTGGGAAGCCAAGATACTGAGCCCAGGCCACTCTCCAGCTGCCCCAGACAATCCTCCCAGTCCATGCTGAGCTCTGCTAAAAGAGGCAGGCAGCCGGTACAAAACTTGCCCATCCTTTTCTAGGCAGAAAGGGAAAATGCTGGCTCCACGGCTATGGGCCAAATGCCTTTCATTGCCTTGACTTTCCCTGAAGACGCATTCTGAGTGTTGCAACGGGAGATGTCGCAGGCAATAGGAGTCACATTGGCTGTGCATGCTCAGGAGCAGCCCATGTACCAAGCAAGGAGTGCAATATCACATGTGCCCACCCCACCAGGACGCCAGAACACCCACTGAAACCAGCTCTGCATCACTCCTAGCATGCTCTTCATACTTGTTCCATCAGCCCATGGACGATGGAAACACTCTTTTCGAAGCCTCGAGTCAGACAAGTTGCCTCTGTGCTGGTGGCAAGCAGAAAAAGGACTATGCTTTTTCCTGCCATCCAGCTTTGTGAACTGAAGGAAGATGTTTGTTTGCTCTCCTCAACTTTTCTACAGCATTTGGGAGCACTTCCAGGCAATGTTTGCCACTCCAGTCTGCCTTGTTCCTTGAGGTATTTCCCAGCATAAAGAAGCCCTCTTGCAACTCACCCAGCGAGGCTGCACTGTGGTTAGCACTCAAAATCCCTGACAGCAAATAAATAATTACTTAGGACAAGCTAGGCTGAGAACTGTGCTTGCACAAACAACATTTTTTTTTTTTAATTTCAAAGTTGAAAAATATTTTTGCTCCAAAAGTAAAACTTTGGGTGAATTTGAAAGGTGTAAAGTATTATCCTGGCTCAAGGAAAGCATCTTGTTTCTCTTCAGAGCTTTGCAACGTTTCCTAGAATGATCTCTGCAAAACAAAACAAACAAAACTGTTTTCTTGTGAAAAATGGAAAAATTGTACTAAGTGCTCATAGAAAGGTTTATTTCGGCCTGAAGGATTCTTTTCTCACCCAAATTAATTGCTGAGTTGACACAAGGTCTCAAAGTATGCTCCTCACGCCAAACTGCAGAAGGTTTCATCCAAGGATTCTCATTTCCTTGCATTCCCATGCCCGTGGAGGTTTTGTGCAGAGGTCTGCATTGCTCCCATGAAGCACCAAAAGCTGTGAACTGCTGCGCTTTGGGGCTTTTTAAAGTAAAATAACAATCTTTTGAGAGTGGAAGTCCAGCCCTGGCAGAACAGATGTTGTAACTTATCTCATTTATGGTGGAAACTTGAGGGCCAAGAGGGAATTCAAACAGCAAATAGTTAACAGCAAAAACCCAAATAATGAGAAATATATAACGTGTATCAGAAGACTGAAGGGAGTTGATTGGTCTGAAGGAGCAGCGGGGGGTAAAAGGGAGCAATTAAAGAGCAGGAGGAGGAAGAGGAGGCATTGAATGGCATTGCTGAGTAGCCCAGCGATTCTTTTAAATCTACAAGACTAAAGGTACATCATATGTCATTAAAATCGGCTGCTGTCCTAGAGGACCCGAGTGTAACATACACTTTTATCCGTCTTCTAGAAACGACGCAATGACCTGAGGGCAGGATTACAGGGCACTGAGGTCTTCTTTAATTAACCGCCCCAAACTTCATTTACCTAGCTAGCGTATCCTTGTCTGCTAAAAAACAGTCACGAGTCAGAGTTCTGAAGCGACACAGATTGCCAAACTGAGCTGAAACTCGGAGAAACGCAGTCCAATGCAGAAGAGGATGGAGAGGAGAGGCACAGACCCTGGTGAATTCCCATGTTGCCTCACTAACAGCTCGAAGTGACAAAACTCCGGAGTTTTGGCTTGCTGACTGCATCCCTTTTCTCCTCCTTAAACGCTTTTGTTGTCGTGGTTGTTTGCCACCGAAGCTATTGCTTACCAGATTGTTTGTTAGGCTCTTTATCAGTGGAACTGAACAGGGGCTTGTTCGTGTGATGCTGAAGCAGCGTGCGAGGCTGCGGAGCTGAATGAGGCCACAGGAGAGGATGGCTACAGAAGGGTGTTGGGACACAAAACTGCCTCTGGCAGTCAAAGCTCAGGGTTTCCTAACCACGGGAGGTCCTAGTTAAGCACTGGTACCATTCTGTCAGCCCCAGTCAGTGGCGTGCTCAGATCTAGTATTCATTATATGCTATATTCTTCGATAAGTAGAGAATGTATTGTGGAGCTTTAATAAAGGCTGTTGCTCATAACACTGCTTACTGAAGCCTTTCATCTTCACTCTAATTAATTCATGCTAATTTCCTTGCCAGTTGGATACGTCAATTTGGAGTCTAAAATAGAATCTTTGTTTGTGGAGTTCAACATGTTTCAAAATATAGCTCTCCTGTCAGAAAAAAAAAAAAAAGAATTGCAGAAAGGGAAAGATTTGGAACGGATCTTACAAGAACAAAGTGTTTTGCAACATGGATTGGAGAAATATGGCATTGCACCAGAGCCCCACATCTGCCTCCCCTGTGTAGGATCAGTCCCAAGTACTAAGAGGCTCCACCGGGAACCCTCTCTAGCAAGAGGATCTTCCCACTCTGTGCTATTTCGCATTTACTTTTATCAGCACAAAGATAGGAGACTTTATATTCCGTTACCTGGACTCATTTTGTAGTGTCATGATCAAAGCAAACTTTATCAGAAGATGCCATTTCTTTGGGTTGAAATGTTGGCTCTTTGAAACATCTGTCTGATGAACTGGTTTTTGCTTAATCCGGCACAGGTCCTGGGATGCTGGGGAAAGAGGATGGTGCAGATGGCATTTGGGCTGCTCTGAGAAGTTTTTGTTCCCACCAGCACTACAACAGCTCAGTTCCTGCCATTGCTTAAGGGATATAGAGTCACAGCTGAGAGGTTTGTAAAGGACCCAGAGAGCCATTAGTCATTTCTCCTCCCCAAACTAGTCTTTCTCCAGTCCTTCCTGGCAGGCATGTTATTCTCAAAGATTCCCCAAAATAGCAAGTCTTCTTCTATTCAGACAGTCAGCAAACACTTAATTCTTGTCACTGTGATTTACTTATATCTTGCTTGAAATCCCCTTCCTGCAGTTTAAACCTGTTTCTTCTTTCCTGTCCAATGTCTATGGATCATTTCCACCCTCTCTGCAGCCTCATGACTATTCCCCAGCCTTTTCTCCATTGGAACCCCAGGTTTTCTATTTCTCTCTACAGGTCAGGTTGGAGTAACACAGGTAGATGTTCAGACAAACATGATGAGCAAAGCAGAGACCCAAGAGATACGTGCATGTGGGCTTGCACACCCACGCAGGGGAGCTTCCAAGTGTGCTTACATTGCATACAGCCCTTTTCTCCCTAAGCATCTTTGCTTGCAGTGCCGGCAGCAGCACAGGTCTCTGAGCTGTCAGAGGAAAAACCAGCTCTCCCAAAGCTCCATGTACTGTGGGACCTGCAGCCCTTGTGAAAGTTCCCCTTAGCATTCAAGAGGGAAAAAATTCGGTATAAACAGTTGTAGAAGTGTCTGTACTCCTTGCCTTCATATGTGGCTGACTGACCAGCAGAGAGACAGCAAAGAAACTGTCTGTGCACCCTCAGGCATGATAATGCATAGGATAGATTCCAGGGAATCATGGAAAATTCTGCTAGAAATGTGGCATGCAAAGAGGTACAGCAAGTTCCAGCTGGTTTGAATTTTCTCTGTATTTATAAAAAATAAATTGATACTTTATTACCTAATCAAAGTAGCTACTCATGCGTTTTTGCCTCCCCCTCCCTCCTCAAATTTAGCACGGGTGTTTCAGATGCTAATATAGAGCTCCCAAGAGAACAAGAGAGCCTTTCTGTAAGGATTTTTAAAGACATCTTTGAGGATGCTTAATAAAGAGGCAGCATGGGGTGGTGTCTGGGTCAAAGGCTCGACATTCAGGGTACTTGGATTCCTTCCCGGCTCTGGCACAGCTCCAGAACAAATGCTCCATTGCTCTGTGACTCAGTTTCCCCCTCTACCAAGTGAGATCCTAAGCTTGCCCTTTCCCATGCCTTGGCAGAGCACAGAGTGCTATCGGAGAGCTAATAACCTGTCCCTGGTACCATCACTACCCCTGCATCCCCTGTCCTACTGACCTCTGGAACATGCTCCCTGTGACAGGGAGCACCACACACCCAACTCAAGGCTAAGCCCAGGTCCTGTGGGCGATTTGTGCCACAAAAAAACCCTGTGCTCAAGAATTTACAGCTGTGTTGGCCAGCAGTGCATGTCTAGATGCATCTTGGGGCAAGGATGGAGATGCAAGATTAGCTGCTCAGACAGGTGAGTTTACACTGCACCACCTAATTTCATGCTTAGTTCTACCCCAAATTTTGGCTACTGAGGTGACAAAAAAAGATTTTGGCTTTGTGGACATTGCCAAAGTGGAAGATGTAAACAGTGAAAGCACATGATGAACGCTGCTTTCACTCACAGATTCCACAGATTCCACTGGTGTCCAGGTACCACCGATGGAGAAAACGGAGCTGTGTTTCCTTTCCAAGTGAGCAATATGGTGGAGGGCAAAATTTTTTGCTTCTGGCAGATTTTTAAGGAGACAGGTACCCACTCTATCTGGGGTACACATTTTGGGGAAAAAAACTCCATACAAAATAGGAAATAAATCTTTGTTTTTCTTAGCAAAAAATAACTTTATTCAAAACAAACAAACAAACAAGATAAAAAAGGTTTTGCATAAAGATTAGCACTGTGTTTTGTCTTGGTTCACATGTAAAACCAGCATGAGAGGAGCCCCAGTATCAGGCCTTTTTACTGCCATTTTTGTTCTCAGCACTGCTTTCACAGGAGCAGACAGTGGCCTCAGTCTGGGACCAGCACTGGGTCGCCTGCTGAACACAAACAGCCCCACACACACCCTCAATGCGCGCAGCTGCGCATGGGGACTAGGTCCAGAAAGCGGCATTCCCCAAAATGCATTTCAGCAAATTTCAATTTGGATTTTATAAGGAGAAAAAAGGGAATCACTCTTGCACAAGGGAACACAACAATTCCGAAAGGAGCTTTGAGAAAAGCCACTCCAGAAGGAGAGATCATGTCCCTTCGCATGAGCAAGAAGGATCGGGAAGTGCTCTCAGCGCTTCCACTCTGAAGTAAAGTCTGTTCTGTAAAATAGAGTATGGAAGAAAATTGTCCTTCAACATCCCTCTTCAACATCATACAGACCCTCTCCCATCCTCCCATGTTTCCTTCTTTCTCATTGCTACCTCAGGCCCCAGGGTGTCTCTTTGCCTTGTGCAATGCTGGTTTGTTGAAGAACCATCCACCCTGTGCCCTGCAGAATGCTGGTAGCAACTTGTGCACACAGCCACCACTAACCCAGCACAGCCCCCACCACACCCCAGTGTGGGACTGCTCTAGTCATAATGCAGAATTAGAACAGAAACTCTAGGCATCAGCTGGGCAGGAGGGAGTTGTCCTCTATCAGCCTGCTTGTCTGGATAAATTCTATTTTGTTTCTCTTGTCTTTGTACAATTTATTTGATATAGGAAGACATGATGGGAAATGAAAGAGGAGGGGCTTTTTTGAAGCATGTGCTATGTCATATCAACACTGATACCAGGCTCCTGAACTGGAAGAAAACTTTTCAAATATTATATAGACAGGACCCTGGAGGTCTTGCTGGACAGGTCCTAGCCATGACAGGAGGCTGCAGCATCTCTTAATCTCTTGCCATGGTGCACTGTTCCATTTGCTGAACCCTCTCCTGTCTGCAGAGGTACCTGAATGTCACCCAGGAAGCATGACAAAAAAGGGCATTTCTCTCTGACCACGTTTCAGGATCAGCAAGGAATTTAAGAAGACAGTCCTCTAAGATCATACCAGTTGTCCTCATGGGATGTAACAAGCTCTGGGAAAAGAGGGTTTTAGCATTTATGAAACTATAGAGGTCCTCGTGTGGCCACCTATTTTCAGCCTTATTAAATGTACGGGATAGAGAGATACTGTTTGTTATGGCAGTATATAGAAAGAAACCTTAATGAGGACCAAACAATTTGATGAAGCTCTGCAAGAAATCTGAGCCTCAACTAGAAATGTGTTCTGATTGCTGGACCTCATCCACCATCCTCCATCCATGCCTTGTGTTTCCATGTCTTTGTATGGCAGACCAGAAGTGTGTCTGGCTGGTGGGGAGGAGAGGAACAGGCAGCAAACACAGACGGACTGTCTTAAGAAGACAAGAAAATATCAGATTCTGTATATTTAGCCAAACACACCTTAATAATTCCAGGTTTATTTCCCCATCCTGTTGGTTTATGAAGCAAGTTGAACACTTTCAACACCCAGCTGAGCTTTGCATTTCATCTCATGTCCAATCCACTGTCTGGAGACATTTGTTTTGCTTTCATTTATTCCAAAGTCCTGGTATAAGCCGTGGAGGGAGATTTTTTCAGGTAGGTGCCTATGTGTCAAGGGAAGAGGAACTCAGTCAGTGACTCAGCTTCATATGAACAAGGAGAAATTAAACCAAATGCAGTGAAACAGGCCCTCGATCTAATCAGCACTTTCTAAAGGAATTAAATGCCAATCTATTTTAAAATGCATTTCACTGCGACTTAATGAGGGCAACAGGGAAAAATCAATTGGTTGTGTAATTTGGGATTTCAATAATAAAAACAATAAATGCTAATTAGGAACATTCTTATTAATGTCATAAAATTCTTGGACAGATTGTAGTCACGTAATTAAAGTTTGACAAAGCTGCTCAAAGAGTTTGAGGCCTGACAGCAATTGCTGGGGCATGAACGGGGAGTGGGATGAAGGGAGATTGTACTTAAGGCTGCATGGCTGCAGAAAGCTGGTGGTGGGTTCTGGGAAGGATGGAAAATGCCGAGAAACAGGACCACCCCAAGACATCTCTGATCCTTCAGAGCTCTACAGAGACAAGGACATGGAGCTGAGCACCAACGGTGGGTACCCAGAATTTATTCCACATCTGTCTCAGATGTGGACATTTGTTCCATATCTATATGGCTGCCATTAACACTGGATAGCAGTCTTCTGTCCTGCCATGCATGTGAAAGTTGCTGGTGTGAATGTCAGCTGTCATCCAGATTTGGGATCCAGCAGCTCCTCCAAGTGCAGAGCCAAATCCTGCAAGGGTGGTGGGATGTCCACTCAGTAAATTTATCTCTCTGCTCTTGCTGTCTAAGATACACAAGCTTTAAGAAAGACAATTCACCCTTAATGTCTAACAGGCAGTTAGACTATCTAGCACTGCTAAGGAATAACTCATTTCACTCAGAAGTGCCTCAGAAGAATAGAGGCGAAGGCCCTTGTAGCAGAAGAGGGATTGGGCTGATTTTCTCAACATATCCCAGCCCCTTCCCTGGGGACACAGACGTTTCTGGATGGAGCATCAGAGGGCATGAATCAGCTTGTGTGGAAGCAAGATGAACATAACCAAAACAGGATATTCATCCAATTATCTTAGACAATATCTGCTTGTAGGTGTCTTAAGAAAGGTAAGCAATTCTCCTATACTTTACAGCTCTGACTCTTTCATCTCTTTATGGGTTTTCCTAGAAACTGCTTTTATCTAATGCAACTAGAGAATAAAAAAGAAAGAGTTATCATTATTTACTGTTTCAAAATTTTAAAAAAGAGATCCCACTTACTCCTCTAGTTTTGATGTTTCTTTGAAAATGATGGTTTTCCAAGATTGGGTATATTAACATTACTTCTTGATCTATCCCTCTTGTATTATTACTCTTTCCCTCTCTCTACTTTCTTCTTTCATGTAAAAGAAAATGAGATGAGGAAACCAGAAAAATTTTAAGACTGACTAAGCCAGGATTTGCTTTATTAATGTGACACTGCAAAAAAAAAAAAAAAATAGTGTAAGAGCTTTTCGAAACTTCCAGGAAATAATTGTTTAAAGGTTTGAATTTCTCTTTGCCCTGAAATGTTTATGTTCTCAGCCTGGTCTCCCAGTGCAATTCCCACTGCAGGATCCTCCCTGCCAGCAGGGGCATGTCTTTGTCCATCCTCCAGCACAAGCTGCTTCTCACACCTGCAGCCTCTGGGTGCAGGTCACTGCTGTGTCTGGCTCCTGTGTGCTCAATCCAGCCCCTCTGGGCTTCAAGGGCAGCTCTGGTGGGTCAGACAGACTTTTCCCTGCTAGCTTGTTGCTTACGAACAACAGAGATATTTATCTGTGAGGTTGGGTTCACAGGGCTCAGCTGCAAACAGTACTGTGGAGGGAGGTGGAATCTCATGGTGGGTTTTGTCTTTTCACTTTGTCTTTTCACTGTTACCCAATAATTGGAAGGCAGCTGCAATTTCTACATTTACATTAGGCGTCATTCCAGTCCTAGGGTGTCACTCCCTGGGATTAGTCCTCTGGTATTTCTCTCCTATTAGGGAAGCAAAGCAAAACTCATCACCTGTGAGCAGCAGGCACCACTGTCTGTATGGTAAACGGGTGACACCAGGCTTTTACCCCTGCCCTCATCCCAGCTCCCTGCCTTCAGGAGTGAGTTAAAGGACCAAAGTGCACAGGAATTGGTACCATGTGCTTGCGCTGCCTTCCCGGAGATTAGCCCCATATGGGGAGAGAGCTGCTTCCCCCTCTATTTGGGATGGGGATTGATCTAAATGTATAGCAGGCATTCTTTGAATATATATGTGACAGCCCAGGAGATAGACTTCAAACATCACCAAAACTGGCCCCTTCTCATTGATCTTTGAAATATACAGCCTGGCTTATTATGTTGTAAATATACTTTTAATACACAATGTCTTAAAATATGTTCCTACCTGATTGTAGAGCCTACATTTCCTGACAACACTTCTCTTTGGCTGTATCATAAATGTACAGTGTATGGCCTCAGGTCAATTCACCATTAATCCTGAGAATTACCCCACAGATTTAGGGTTGGATAGTACATGGGATGGGGAACAAGGGCATTAAGATGTGCAGCTTCCTGACAAAAGAAGACACTGAAAGCAGCATCTCCGTAAGATCCAAAGACTGATTAATGGTCCCCCGGTCTTTTTCACGAGTATTTCTACAGGTAATAAAACACCAACAGTTCTCAGTCCTCAGAACAGCACATTTTAGGGAAGTCTTTGCACTTCATGCTTTAGGCATGTATGGCCTATCTGCCATCTGTAGTCTTATTTCTTTCTCTGAAGTATCTATTAATGGCCATATAATCCCCAACTACCCTCCAGTTCAAGTCAGTGTGAAGGATGTCTGGAGGGATCCAACAGACAACCCCTGAGCAATGCATCACTTAATCCTTTTTTTAGATTTTTCCGGCCCAATTATTGAAGGCAGAACAAAATCATTGAGAACAGGCAGATGACAGGTTTTTCTCCCAAATACTTTGAGACATTAATGTTGTTATGCTGTTTGAAATTTTATTTTTGTTAAGCAACAAAAGATATTTTTTTAAAAAACATGTTGCAGAAAACAGTCTGAGATCAAGCAACCTCTGCCAGCTTTGGTTTAAATTCAAATAGTAGTAGACAGTGACAACAGGTCTACAATTAAGATTTCCAAAGACAAATATCATGACAAGAACAAAATCTCTGTGGGTTAGCCAACTGCATTGAACAGGGCAAGGTCTGGATCTAGTTACAATGAGTTGCAAATGCCATCGAGAATTTCCTTGCATAGAAAGGCAAGATCTCAAAGGGAAATGTTTTAGGTAGTAGGATGAATTCAATCTCTGGATGGATGCAGGGAATATGTAGGATATATATAAGAAACAGATAAAAAAATATCAACAGAAAAAGCACTGCTGCACAGGTCAGAAAGCAAGGCAAGAGGATGAGCCCAAATACCCGTGTGCTTTAAAAATTCCAGAGGTTATGAGAAATTTGCTTTACAGCTAATATTCCTTGAGTACTGCTGCAATTCTGCTAGAATAAGCTGCCACGGTCACTGAGACTGGAAGTAGACAGTACAACAAATAGGGCCTACAAATTAATGTGGCTGAGATGGGATTGACCTCTCCACTTCCTGCTATCCTTCAGTGAATGGATATATAATTCCATTGTCACATTAACACAGTAATTTTTCATTACATTTTCTTACCCTGTGTTGGTAAGGGAAAATCAGAGTAGAAAAAAGCACTGTGCAGCTGTTTGCATTTGTCTTGTATTCTGCTGTCCCTTGGAAATGGGCAAGCTCATGTTGATGGCAGTGCTTGATGCTCAAACGCATTGGCAAAGTTTGCATGGGCAACACGACACTGGTTAAAAACAGCTCTTTATTTAAAATATTGAGTTTCTTTCGTGCACTGGAGTATTTTGCAGGTCTTGCAGATGTTTTCTTCCTATTGCACCTGACTCCACGTATCTATCAGTGTGGGCCGGGGACAAGAGCAGTAAGCTACCCATGGAGTACTGCATTGAGATGTGAACCTATCGGAGTGCATCCAAAGGAGGCCACAAAGATGATCAGAGAGATGGAGCACCTCTCCTATGAAGACAGGGTGAGAGAATTGGGGTCGTTCAGCCTGGAGGAGAGAAGGCTCTGGAGAGACCTTGTAACACCTTCCAGTACCTAAAAGGCTACAAGAGAGATGGCGAATTTTAACAAGTGTATGAAGTGATAGGACAAAGGGGAATGGCATTAAACTGAAAGAGAGGATATTTAGATTAGATATTAAGAAGAAATTCTTTACTGTGTGGATGGTGAGGCACTGGAATAGGTTTCCCAGTGAAGCTGTAGATGTTCCGTCCATGGAAGTGTTCAAGGCTAGGTTGGAAGGAACTTTGGAAAACCTGGTCTAGTGCCAGGTGTCCCTGCCCATGACAGGAGGGTTGAAACAAGATGGTCTTTAAGGTCCCCTCCAGCCCAACCCATTCTATGATACTATGGCTGAGGGAGCCAGGGCACGAGGTTGCAGCAGGAAAGGACCCTTCTTTGAGGGCTACTTGACCAGTGATATAGCAATGACTTTTCTTCTGCCATGAGCAGCTAGGCAAAGAGGAAGGTGAGAACAAATTTCAGGATGTGAGATTAGAGAAACCTTGATGTCTTGCCAATCTGTGCTTTCACACTTTTCAGCATAAAGGTGAGGTTGAGAAAGCACTTCCTTTGCAATGATATGTGAGATCCTGTCTTACTATTTGACTTTCAGAGATGGAACTTACTGAGGAAAAAAACAGGAAAAATAGATGTCTTCAGAATACAAATTGCAAAACCTGGTAAGACTGCAAGTAGAGATGCACCATCATTCTGCATTTGAGGGAGATTTCCTTGTCACTCAACCATACACTCCTGTCCTTAACCCAACAACCAACTTAAATCAGCCCAAGGTCAGCAGCACATTCTGCACACAAAGTTTTCTTCCAAGAAATAGATCTAAGCAGATCTCTTCCCCCTCTTCTTAAAATCCCAGTATATCTCAGCTAAACATGATCCTTCAATGTGATACTTCAATTGTTATTTTTCATGTACACTATTTCCACAGCCCACTCCCTACCAAAGCTCAGCTTCTTGGGAAGGGAAATGCCAAGTATGTTAGGAAAAGGCCTTTTCTAGCCTTGTTAGTTGCCAAGAAGAAAAATACATTTTAAAAAGCCATAAAAGTGTAATTTTCCCCTACACACATTCTAATAAATCAAAGATAGCTAAAAGGATTTTCTTCAGTGAAAGAAAAATCATCATCATTTCTTGCCCTATACAAAGTGTGAAAGTTTTAGTCTGAACAGAGAAATTTTACAGAGAATTATGGTCATGTGAAACCAAAGGGTTAGAAAGAAAAGCTCAATGTAACCCAAGCACTGGCTTTTGATATTATGAAAGCTATAATGTATGAAACACTACAGATCTACGGCAAATATATTCCTTCCATGAGAGGAATTGTCAGAGCACAATGTCTATGAACCAAGATTGATTACATAGAAACTGTTTTTCCAGTTGACATTTATTTTGCAGAGATATTAATGAGGAAACAATTTCTTTTCCCTGCAGTTCAACTTGAGGTCATTCCCCAAGTCTGTTATCAACCTAGACAGTCCATATGAATGTATCTAATACATGCATTTGAGAGATGAACTATAGTAGGTATATTTGGGGAACCAAGATTTCATAGTAAGCTACAGTAATTGAGTGAAAAAGCATTTCTTGGGCTCTGACTTCATCAATCTTTCCCTAATTTCTGCACAGTACCTGAAGGACCACTATAGGTCTGCACATGCACAGTTTGTGCCTACAGCAACTCTTTTAATTGTCTTAAGAATCTCTGCTCTCATTAATAAAACAAAGAGATCTCCAGCAGATCTGATTGAGAAGAAGGTCATGAACAAGAGTACTGGCACTTCTGCTGCAAACGCCTGGTTTGCAGGCAGCCTGTGTTCGCTGCACAGAGCTGAGCACCAGGATTTCCATTGCAGAGGACACAGAACATACATGGGTGACTCCTCTGGTCTGGCAGCACATTTAGCTTCAATGGCTAGAGCAGATTTTTTACATCACTACCGGCTAAAATGAGCCTGGGTGCACATTGATAAAATAGTATGCTGAAAAACAGAGTGGCTGAGTGGTGGGCACAAGTCATATCCAGCCATCCCTATGGCAGGAGGCAGATATGGGGGACGTGGGGAACTATGAGGCTGGCCACAAATTTAATAACCTTATATCCTAGAAAGGTTATTGAAAATCTTGGGTTTGTCTCTTCTTCCCGTCACTCTCAGGCACCTAGTGTAACACCTGAGATCTGAGTGTATCAGAACGATCAAAAATTTATTTTTATAGACAGTGAGAAAGGGCATGCAACATGATACAGGGGTGACCTTCCATCTGACACAGAGGGTAGGACTTGTACCACTTATTTTTGGCTCTGCTAGTGCTATGGTTCTGATTTACGTCGTAGCTGCTGTCTGTTCCTTTCACAGCAAGTGTAGAGAAACAGATACCTCCAGGGAATGAGGAAAATAGTTTCTTCTTCATACGAGGGTGGTCGACAGACAGCATGAATCTGCATTGAAAGGTATTCCACATACAAGAGATATCCCAGGTGACAAGTGCAAATTAGATGCTGAGCTTTCAGGTAGGTGCGCTTAGTGGAGAAAAGTCACACATTAGTAGCTGCTTGTTCTTGTAGCCCCCCAGGAGGGCTGTAGGAATATGTGGCTGGCTTTCATGGCCAAAGCAGGATTTAGATTCTGAGCGGACCTAGGTCCTGGATGGTCCTTTTCTGTCATCAATACGTGCTATGGTGACCATTCTACATGAGGCAGCTGTGAAGCAGTAGCTTTGCAGTGAAGCAAATGACCCAAACATCATTTATTCCGGAATCCTCTTTCCCCATAGGTGAGTTTTCAGATAACCAGGGGTTTATACATCTACACTGGTCCAGGCATACCCTACTCAGTCACTGATTGGGAGACATAAGTGGTTGGAAAAAAAATGCTCCAAAGAACAAGCTCTCCCAAAGTGTCCCAGTGCTGGGCTTTCTTTCCCTGTAATCAGCTCCTACAGACTATTCCAGCAAATGTGCTCAATGGTTAGAGCAGATAGTTTGGAGCAACTGTTATGAGCAGCACTGGACCTTGCTTACTGGGATTTTGGAGAAAAGAGTTGGTCTGGGTTCATCCACAGCTGAACATCCATGTTTCTCGGGAAGAGAAAAGAGAGGCAGGGAGGGAAGAGGAGGGGAGGGGAGGGGAGAGGAGAAGGAAAACTCCTAGAATTGCCCTATATACTGGAAAAATGGAAGAGAGG
The DNA here is from genome assembly GCA_013399895.1 of Serilophus lunatus. NCBI lineage: Eukaryota > Metazoa > Chordata > Aves > Passeriformes > Eurylaimidae > Serilophus > Serilophus lunatus. The sequence goes on along the minus strand of VXBA01003015.1, from coordinate 247,594 downwards.
TATATGCCAAGTAAAGCTGTCAAATCCAAAGGGAACCAGAGAACATCCACCTCTCTTCACAAACCTGGTATATGCTGTCCAGAAGACCTCTGTCTGGAGATGAGCTGTGCGAAAGACACAGAACACTCAGCTCCCATCCAGGGTGCCCTGCAAGGCGTTTCTCACCATGACAGTGGAGTCATTATGAGATGCTAACAGATCTCAGACAGGCAGTACTCAGGTCCAAAACTTGTCAGAGAGAGGGGAGTGGATTCGTTGTGACAATCCATCCTGTGATTCTTTGATTGCAGCCACCACTTTGGAGGAAGAGGAGTGTTCTCTATTCTCTGTAAAGAAGAGATTTGAGGACCTTCAGCTGCTTATTTCTGCTGCTAGGCTGCATGGATAAGCAGCAGCCTCCAGACCCCAGGGAGCCTGAGCCAGCCCTAAATCCACTTCAAAGCAAAAAAAGAACATTATGGCCTGTGCGTGAGGGTCTTAGCTTCTCACACGGCTCCTCCACTTCGGTTTTATGGCATGAAGCACACAGCCCTTACGACAGCAGTTCAGCTGCATTTTTCTTGGCGGGCTCGTTCCCACTGGACATCATTCATGTGCTCTTTGGAGTGGAAACGAAAGGCAGCGAGAAGTGGCCCCCTTGAAGTTCTGCTCAGCTGGACTGCTCTTGTTCCTGAAAAATACATCTACCTTTTTATAACTCCCTGAGCTCACATTCAGGGAGCCTGGCTGGCTGTTTTCACATGGGGTATGTGGAGGTGTGCACATTTGATGATAGGAAAGGTGTGTTTGCAGTCCGCAGTCCTGCAGGCATGTGGAGAAAGGCAAGGTGGGTACAGAGGCTTTACGATGTGGGTGCACGTGCTGGAAAGAGATGGAAAGCAGAGCTGCACAGAAAGAGGGAGATAGATGAAGACAACATGTGAGGAGGAGGGTTATTCCAAAGCCAGATCTAGCCAGCACCCATTCCTGTCCCCACCATCCTCTCCTTGTTCCAGCTGATCCTACCACGAGCAGCTTTTCCATGCAGCACAAGATTCCAGCAGGGCTGGGAGCTCACAGGAAGGTGGCAGGTGACAGGGCCATCCTGGTTCTTCTGTGGTTGTACAGCTCACTTTCCTCTGCAGGTACGCATTACGTGATGGCTTTAAATCAGGAACAAGCTGTGATCTGTGCTGAGCTATTTGCAGTTGCTTGAAGCCCTTTATATTCAGTGGGAAGCCTGGCACTGGCTAGTGTGATCCTGTCTGCAATGTAGCCTTCTGACAGAGGGGATTCATCTCCCTGTTTCCTTGATAAACCCTATCGTGCAAGACAGCAGTGCACGAGAGTTATAGGGGTATGGAGTGAGCAGCTCTCTGATTTTAAGGTATCAGTTGTTTCAAAGAATTATTTTTCTTTCTAGTTTGGCAATTTAGGGCAGTTTAAATAAAACCTGACCTAACGATGGAGCTAAAGGCTGATGTCAGAGGGAGATTTAGCTGTTTAGTGGCAGAATGTTTAAAAAATAAGCTAATACAATTTTTCTAGTGGAGAAGATAAAATATATCCAAAGGTATTCGATGTCAATCCTGTTTTCTGCTTTAACATCCCAGGGTCAGGAATGTCATGCTGTTTCCACCTGGGTTGTTTCTCTATGAGTTCACTGTAGGTCTCAGCTAAGGGTGTTTGTCTTTGGGTGTGAGATGTGTGACTTTGCTCCTCCTTCCCTCAAGGAGGACCCCTGAAAGATTTCCAAGAAGCCACCCAAAGTCTGGCTGGCAAGTTCTTGTTTTCCTATGCCATTATAAAATCACCAGTTAATATCTAATTCCCTGAACTTTGGCCAGGAAAATGGAGATGTGTTAATATTTCACCACATTACCAATGTGCATAAGCATCTGTCACAGGAAACCCCTGTTCAAATTTGTTTGCATGCATGATATCACCAGCATCCCAGATCCCACTCATACAGACACTGCGCAAGGAGCCAGCATTGTCTGCATGAGTATCAAATGTCAATTTCCTCTCCATTCATATTTGCATTTTTATTTGCTTGTTGCTTGCCTTGCTCACCTGTACATGCACACACCTTCCCTCCCCAGACATACATGGAGGGATCGTAGCACCAGTATTTACATATGAATTTCCAGCTATTACATTTGTGGACAAGCCTGTGAACAAGTATTTCCCTGCTAGGGTATATCTGAATAAGTGCTCACATGAGTGTTCTTTTGCCAGCAAATTCCTAGATAAATCCTCATCAGTTCATATAAGTGCAAGTACTTGCTTTGGGATTTGCCTGCCAATATGTATCTAGAGATACACTTGCCTGAAAATTCATATCCACATGTGGCTCTGCATGCGAATGCTGGTTCAAAGAATCTCACCTCGTGCTTTCCTTTTTTACCTGTGCCTTTTCAGCCTGGATTCTGCCACAATAAGTGTTCAGAAGAAAAGCAAGCAATGGGGGAGGCGAATGCCTTCAAAGCAAATCATGGCTCTTATTCAGATGAATAGTAGAGAGTCTTTTCTTCTGATACTGTCCTTCCTGCTCTTGTGATATGCATATGACTCTATATGTTTCCATTTGAGGCCTGAGGAACTCTGCTAGTTCCCCCCTGCTGCCCACGAGCCAAAAAGACGATAAGGGAATATAATGAACACAAACAATAGTGGAGACTGAATTTGACTTTTTTTTTCTCCAGGGACAAGCAGGACTCACAGATGTAGGAATATTATTGAATTCCTTTGGATACATTTGATCTCTCAGCCAAAAAAGTATGTGGGACATTTCCGCTTATTTTTAAAACATTCTGCCACAAAACAGTAATTCAATTAACGAAAGCTCCCACTGATGTCAGCCCTGAGCTTCAGCCTGACTGAGCATTTCTCTCTGGTGTGCACACAAAAGCCACCTTAAAGGGGAGCGACCAATCTACATATGTTTGGAAAGGAAAAGCCTTCATGAAATCTTTTGTGATTTAAAGTGAAGGCATGTAATGAACAAAGTGTGTTGCTCATTAAATGCACCCATGTGCAAAGAGGCCTTTGAGAGTTGAGTTGTGGTCGCTCAGCCTGGATCGAGATGGATCTGGAGCCGCCCAAGGTGTCTGTCTTGAGCTGAGGCATTGCATCCTGCTCTCCTCCAAGCAGCATGCTTCCCTTTGCTTCCTTCCCTCCTGGCAAAGAAAACAGGACAGCCAACATCGCTGCCCTGTGAACGCAGTTTTATTTTCATGCACTAACTGAGGGCTACAAATTCTTCAGGGCATATCTGTTCAAAAAACAGAATAACTCGGTCACCCCACTCCCAACCCTCCAAACCTAAATAATTACCTTGGCCATATGTTTTGTGCAAAGCAATTTTCACAAAAACATCTTATGTGAAATAGAATCTGACAGATGTCTTTTGGTGCAATGTTAAGTATGAGGGTTTAATCTCATAAACCTCAGAAAATTCAGAAGCTGATCTTTCCCTAGAAGCTTTAATTCTGCCCCCTCGTGCATATGCCCTCCAACAGGAGTGCTCACCAAATCAGCATGCAAAAATACTTTCCAATGAAATCCTATGTGTATAATTCTGATGCCTCTCAGGTTGCAGAGAAAAGAGCAATTTAAACACAAATCAAAATCAGTCAATTAAGGTTGCTTAAAAAGTAATATTGCAGACACATTATTCAAAATCATTTGGGAATATGCAATAAGATATGGAGATAAACTGAGATGGAGATGCTATGGTGGCACTGTGTTTGAAATACCCAGGTAGATGAAAAGAAAGCAAATCAAGCCTCCAGGACACTTACTGAGAGGCAACCGGGCTGAGAGCACTTGAAAGTTGCTTCTGAGTCACAGCTGTTTGGAGCCGTCCATGAAATTAATCTCGTGGATCTCTGTCCATCCTGAATGAGTGAACCTATACACGGGAAAAAAAAAATAAAATTGCTGATCTTATCTAAAATTCTTTGCTGAGGGCCAGAGAGAGTACTAGGCACTGACAAGTCTTGTGCTCTGAAAGAAGTCCCTTGCTCTGGGGCAGAGCAAGGTTCGTTGGCTGGATGGTGAGAAGGGAAGCAGATGAAGCTCGTCAGGCTGCACTACTTGGTGTGACTGAGCTGAATCCCAGCATAAACAATGGATTTCATCCTGGAAATCCATGTGCACACCCAGGACAATCTCACACAGGCCGAGGAAACATCGCATGTCTCTGTGGCCACACACATGGTCTCTGCAGTCTCTTGATCTGCCAGCTACAGCCTCCTGCACATGCTGTGTGGTGCTCAGATAGGCTCAGCTTCAGTGTGCCAGTGGAAATGTGAAAATGCACGGTCACCTCTTCTGAGCACAGGCATGGGCCACGAGGCTTAGTGATGGCATCTCTACTGAGCAGACCTTTCCTGCAGTCTGATTGTCCATGGAAATGTGCCTTGCCGTGGTAATTCCTGTAGCAATAAGGCAAGGGAAATGGTTTTAGACAAAAAGAATGGATATTCAGTCTAGATAAAATAAAGTCTTTACAGTAAGGGGGTGAAACACTGGCACATGTTGGCTACAGAGCTGCTAGATGTCTTAACCCTGGAAACATTCATGGTCAGATTGGATGGGGCAGGACTCTGAGAAACCTGATCCATTTGGAGATATCCCTGCTCACTGGGGGGGGCTTGGAACAAATGAGTTTTAAAGATTCAACTCACAGTATTCAATATTTCTACTAAATGGGCAGACTGCTCAACTACAGGAGAGTGTTCAGCCTTTCATTACTTTGTGGTGTATGGGGGCAGACTGCCAGCCTGGGGAAATTTTGGAGTCTGAATAGACCTTAGGGGGCTTGTAAGGGTTTACATCAGCTCTCTAACACTGTATAAAGTGAGGTTGGGAGGGCAAGGGGAATGCTGAAGGGGACATCTCATTTGAGCTTTCATCACTATATCCTTTCCAGAAGATCAGGGCTCAGCTGCCCACCTGTTCTGACATCCTTGTGGTATGCAGAGCTGTGCAAGTGGCAGATCTGGACACCCTTGTGTCATCTGCGCACTACCATCAATATGATGGCACAGTGAGAGGCAGCTGGGGAGCAGGCAGCTGAAGCCCTTTCCACGGAGTTACTGCTTGGAACCCGAGGTTGCTGCTGCAAGAGAGTTGTGGGACACAAGTGTTCTTGTTGCAACACTTCTCAGTTCATACTGTGCAACAGGGTAAGGATTGGAGCTGTACTCAGATGGGAGATGGTTCCTGTTATTTTTCTGCTAGACAGCTCCCAGCCTTTGGGAAGGAACACTCCAAAAGCCAGAGAGCAAATGCATCCAGGGCCATAAGGATGGACAAACAGGCTTCTGCTATTATTATGTGGAAGCACTAAATCTACCTAGGCTGGCAGTCAGCAATGCTCCTTGGAGAGGACTCCAAATGTGAATATTGGATTCTTCAAGGCATTTGTTTACAATCTGGGGCAACACTGACACTGTTCCCACCCCACAAAACAGGATGACAGTGAGCTGGCTGGTGAAATACCACCATCTCTCCAGTCCTACTTGACCCACTGGTCAGAGACCCTTACAGGATGTAAGACAGGAGCCTGCAGCCTCTGGAGGTCAGCCCCACTGACCCTTCTGCCACTCCTGGAGATGATTACTCCAGAGCTGCCTGAGCTCAGCGAGCCCAGCAGCTGCATGGCTTAAGAAGCTCAGGTACAAACACCTGGTGTCTGTCTCCCTGCTCACCCAACCAGTGTAAGAAGGAGGATATCACTCAAAAACTGCACTGGCTCCTTCCAGCTTCCAGCATAATATATCTCCAAACTGGTAGAGCAAAACTGCATTTCAGAGGCCAGGACAGGTACTCATGCCAAGCGGCTTTGATCAAAGTCCTTGTTTACTTATCCAAGGCAGAGCAAACAGCTGGACATGATCCTGCTGAGGAAAAGCTCTTTCCTCCTTTTTCTGAGCTAAGCCAACATCAGCACAACTTGGAGAGATAATTTTGCAAACTGAGGCTGTTTGGGGAGGGGCATCAGATATTAAATGCTTAGATCAGTCTTTGAAGTGTCCTGACAGTCTGTTGGGCACTCAGTCTGTGATCTTGGAAAATACTGAGATCTTTGCTCTGGAGACAGATTTAGAGCTGTGGGGTGCATGAGCATACTTAACACAAAAGTGCCAGGCCCTAGCATAAATAGCTCAGTTTCTGGACCTTCAGGAGGTTGCCAAGGGGTGCCTAACCACAGGGTTTTCTCCACACCAAAGTTCCTGTTTCTTAGGGAAGACTAGAAGGAACCACATCTTCATCTTCAAATGGGCAGAAACCTTTGTGACAGGTTGAGTCAAATCAGGAGAGGTTTTATGGAGTGCTCCAGTGGGGATAAGAAGCTAAAGGGATAAGAAAAAATTATAAAAGGAAACACAGAAGTATCAGCTTTGAAGAGTGAGATATTTCTGTGTCTGTGTCCTGCTTGGCTCAAAAAGCAGGATGAAGCAGCCACGTAGCCTGCTTTTCTGAAACTCAGTCTCTCCCAGCTTCATGTCTCTCCACACTGAGGGCTACTCTCTCTTTCCCGTTCTTTTTTATTTTTTTTCTTTTCTTCCTAAGTAAAAAAAGAAAGGAAGGACAGAGCCGGTGCTGTTTTCCCAAAGTGTTTCCCCCAGGGTCCTTGTTGCAGCATCAAATTTCCTTTGAAATGGCTGTGTGGGAAACACAGTTTCTTGGGTCACTTCCCAAATTAAAAAAAAAAAAAACAAACCAAAAAAAAAACAAGAAGAGGACAATAAAAAATGAAATAGGAAAATAAAATTCAACATATGAAGAGCAGAAGCCAAATCACAACAGCTCTCTGTACCATTTAATCCTTGGTCCTAGGGAGGAGACTGAAAGTGTTCTTGGGAACAGTGATTTTGCATTACTGTGTTCCCGCTTCTAAATGTCTTCCTGGCTCCCTCCCTGGATTAGCCTTTTTGCCCTTTTTCCATTTAAATTCCACTAAGATCTGGGGCATCGACTACTTGCAAGCTGAGCGTAGGAACAGACGGCTGACTGGAAGCAATTCCTGGAGTCTATTCCAGACCACCAAAGCAACCCAGGGAAGAGGATGAGTTTCTCTATAAACACTTGTTTGTGATTTGGAGAAAGACAAAGCTGATTATTATGGGTATAAGGACTCATACTTCTTTCATGCCATCTGCCTCTGCTCCTAACCAGCCCCTGGTTGTCATCTCTGCGTTGAACCACACCAGGAAAACATGTACGTTTCTGCTCAGCCCTGTATCCCACCCAGATGCATGCACCCTGACTCCTCAGCAGCTGTGCTTGAAGGTGCAGTGACCTTCTGAAAGCTGCAGCCTGAGATCACCACGAAGATGTCAGCTGTCTATTAACATTTCCCAAACTTTTCCTAGTGCCTGCCGACATGTGAGAAGCTTTCTGCCACCTGGTCCTCTTGGCAAGCAGCAAGTATTGTCTGTCTTGCTTTGATCTGCTGCACACGATGTTTGACCAGGAGTGTTTGTGCCAAAGCTGATAGAATAAAGCAAAGGATTAAGTTGGCTGGGGTCAACACTTCAGACCTGTATACACGTCTGCTTGAACTCTGCAGACATGCCTGCAAAGTCTGCAAAATCAAGGACAAATAAAGATTTTTTGCTGCCCAGATCATACTTACTTTCTCCACATAGAACCTTTATTTATACCAGCGCTCATGGATAGCATGGGAAGGCATCAAAAAAGGCACCAGATGGACTATCCAGGACAGTTTTCCTTGGGCTTTGTTTATATCACACTTGAAAAATCCATTTTTTTTACTGGTTGCCCCGCCAAGGAAATGTGCAAAACATCCAGCCTTAGTGAGACTTGAAAGTCGATAGTTCTGCTAAGCCACTTTTCCATGCACACAGAAAATTAGCTCTGCTTGCTGTTCTTCACTCTTTCTTTTGAGTGACTTTGTCACATCTGGGAACCTCATGACTACCCTGAAGCTCCTTTTTCTGGTCCAGCAGAGTCAGGGCCCCTCCTGACCTTGCTGTTGCTTGTGTCGGAGCGAGCTGCCTGAGTCCTGATCCCAGCTCACCTTGTGAACACACAGTTTGATTCAATCAATGTGACACATTCCCTTGCTATTGCTTGCAGTGCATCACCCCTGCATTTTGCAGAAATCCTATCAGTATTTTGTCCAAAGTGGTAATTTTTTTGTATATGTTGTTGATGTCCTGAAGTAATGTGGCCACACTGACCACACCCATGTCCAGCAAGCCCAAGTGGTCCTCTCCTATAGATTTCTGAAAAATACCTGGATGAAATCTGTCTGGTACTTTAATTCAGCCTCAACCATTTAATATCTGAAATTTTGAAGGCAGCACCTCAGTTGAAATAATTTACTGCTTCTCCAAACTAGATTTCAAGCCCAACAGGAATACCTTAAAAAACAGCTAACAAAGAATTTAATTCATTCATATATTCCCCTCTATGCCTCTGTTGTGTTTTGTTAAAAAAGGATGCGTCTTTATGCCTTGTTGTTGACTGCATCAAACTGTGAAAAATAAATAATGATCAAAACCAAATGTCATATGTCTTTAATCAATGAACTGTTGAAAAGGACACAGAGTGCCAGGATGTTTATGGAGTTGGGCTTAAACAGAGCTTGCAGCTTGCTGTGTACTTATGAAGGTGTTGAATTGAAGGTTTTAGACTGTGTAGCACACATTTACTTTTAGTATTTAGCAATGCAGCTCAGACTGTTCCTGTTGATGCCTTACATCCATAATGTCTGCGTGGATGCATCAAGCTCATTCCTGGCTGGTTGCATGGACAGTGCTGGTCCTCTCTGGCTGATGCTTGAGAAAAGAGACTACACACAAAATACTGAAAGTTCACTGAAGTACAGCTCCTTGGATTCATCGTCTCCTCAGAGGGAATAATCATAAAACTAAAGCATATCTGCCATTGCTGGATGGGGTCCAAAGAAAGTTTGGGAGCTTCACAGCACCTTTGGGTTCACCAATTTTTGCAGATACTTTACTGAGAACTTTTGAGAGAGTGGTGTTTCTGTTCATCCTTGTGGGCAAAAGGAGGGAATTCATAGACACAAGAAACCCAGCTGACTGAACAGCTAAAAATACGTTTGGTTTGGCATCCTTCCTTGTGCACCAAGACTTTGCATAAACCTTCATTCTTCAGAGGAATGCATGCAGCTATGAAATCAGAGCTGCTCTTTTGTGTCACTGTGGGCCCCAAAATGAAATCCATCCCTGTATGTAACATTCTTGGAAGCTCACAGGAATAAAATTATGAGATCAGCACCAACAACGTTGCTGGCTATCAAAGTACCTTCTATCCATGGAATCATCATATGGGAGAACATGAGTTTCAGATCATTTGTTCAGAGACAATAAGAAACCTGCATGTCCACACTCCGTGAAGGCCACGAATCAATGCAAAATCCTTTAATTCTTGTTATTCACCAGTTGCAGCTTCCTTCTGACATCTTGTCTGGTCTCTAAAAATGGCAAGCCTGATCAATAAGCCATCCTACAACAGTGAGTACTCTGACCCTGAGAGCAGTATCAAAGAATGTGCCATTACTTTACCACTCTGTCATTTTGTCAATGTCAGCTTGAATAATGACTGCTATCTTGCATCAAATGCAGTCTACCCTGAAGTTCATTCACCATTAAGATCATGTCTGTGAGGAGAGTGCAAGCTCAGCTATGAAATCTCAGTCCAAGGAGGACATTTGTTTTGTTGCTGATGCGGTACTGCACCCAGCTATACATCAGATCTTATGACACACTCCGTTGAAAAGCTGCCATGCCAAAGTTTTAGGTACCCTCATTCCCTTCCCACTCCCATTTTAATCATGGTCAGGCATTTCCATTGGATTCGATTAAAAATATAAAGATGGGTGCACTCAGTCAGACAAAAAGTCCATTATAACACTGTCCTATCTCTGGCAGTGGCCAGCAGTAGATGCCTATACAGAAGGTGTAAGAACATGGCAGGTATATAGTGATATTTCTCCTGAGTACTCTGCCAGGCTCCAGCAATTTCCATCACACAGGCATCCTGAGTCAGGCGAGGATGTTGTAGTTAATAGCTCACTCCTCTGTGACTTTGTCCAGTCACCTTTCAAACCCATGCAATCTCTTGTTGTCCACAGCATACTGAGTTAAAGAGATCAGGAGCTTCATTATATGTTGTGAGAAGAATTGCTTCCTTCAGTTTGCTTTGAACAAGTGAGACTCTTTGAATCTTCAGTGTGATTGACACCAGTCAGGTGCTATGGCTGGAACAAAATGGCTGCTGGAACAAAAATGTTCCACCTGTGAGAAAAGCTTGATCACTCAGGAACGAGTGCATTTGTGCTCTCGTCATTTATTTTCAAATGTCACAGGTCAATGTTCTGTATTATAACTTGTGATGGAGCCCAATTTGATGCATTATTGTGAGAACTATTTAAAATGTTGAAGGGGAATAGACATATCATACCTGTCTATCACATCAAGATGGAAACCCAGTTTGAATAAATTAACCATGACTTGAACCATCCATTTCAGACTCAATGACTACGGCTGAGCTAAATGTGTTTTATTCCTTCCATGTACTGAACTTTGTCTGTAATGATTCTAAAACTGTGTCTGTCAGCCACAACCTGCTTTACGACAGTTATTTCACTTACAATTTCATCTTACTTTGCCAAAGGTTTCTTGTACTCCTTCAGCTTGAACCTTGATAAAGCATTTTCTGACATCCTTACAGGCTGAACAGACACACAGAGATTGCAAACAAACCAAACTGACTGTCATAATTGAATAGTCCTCAGACACACAACTGGGGTAAAATCATATTAGCTGTAAAAACCTTGAATTCCTAGCAAATCTCATAGGAGCCAGAATTGTCAACACCTAAGGTCATTCTGAATCATTCAACAAATTGAATCAATCAACCTTCAAGCAGGACTTTGAGTAACAAAATCTATCTTGCCTTCCACGTGTTGCTAATATAAGAGAGCTTTTCCCTGCAACTAGGTTCTCTTCTCTTCTTGCAATGATATTCAAACTAGTGGAGTTCCTGGTCCGACAGATCTGGGTTCCAAATGAATCCTATGAAATGGGTGTGTGTAGTCAACAGTAAACGTTACATATCAGCAGAATTGTCCTGAGAACTGTTCTAAAATATCTGTGACATTGATGGGGTGCTTCAGATTTGGGCCTTGCTGTCATCTTGGAGGTGATTTTGCAGAAGGTGGTGTAAGAGGGGAGGGAGAGAAAAAAAAGAAAAAGAAAAAAAAAAAGAGAACTTGTATGTTTGCTTACTTTAGATGGACAACTTTCCTGCTCCTGACCAATCATATACGGCTACAGCCATCTCTGGAAACCGTAAAAGCCTTTGAACTGTACAGCAAAGGGCAAGCTTAGGTGCATCAGCTGTCCAAGTGTTTCTGTTCCTTAGGCTCTTGCCCATGACACCTAAGAAAAATAATCTTCCTCTAGAATATGTGTGCTGTGACTTCAGAAAACAGTATCCCAAAGCTGAGGGAAAGCATGAACTTGAATGAGCAGGGGAAAAATGTGTACACCTACATAACACATACATATATATACACATATGTATAGTATGATTATATGTATGTACACCTATAAGAATAGATTTAAAGGGGAGTTATGAAGGCCTAAACCCTATGATTTCATAAGAAAAAGATCATACCAATTTTGGCTGAACAGACATTTTTAGTCCAGCTTTGATAAGAGGGTAGCAATTAGACTCAGAATAGTAAAGTAAAGCAAGGACATGAAGCAGAAATGCAAATCAGTATCAATTTTAAGATAGGAAATAAAGAAAGTGGAAAGAAGAAGATAAAGATGGCAAGGAAAGATCCAAATTATTGAACAGGAAGGAGTTTTCTAGGCTAATTAGGAAAACTAGAAATGTCAGCAATGTCACGGGACAAACATGTGGAGACAGAAGAAAATGTGGATAATGATTTAGAGACAGTAGAAATGTTCAATAAATATGTTTGCTCTGAGTTTGGAAAGAAAGAAGAGGATGTGTTTATATCACACAAGGATGTCGAAATACTTTCCACTCTACTAACAACCAAGAAGGAAGTTAAGCAACTTTTTCTAGGGATAAACACATTTTATACGAACAGGATCTGCAAACTTGCAGCCAAGAGTCTTCCTAGAACTGGCTGAGGAAATTTCTGACCCCTTGACAACAATCTTGGATAAGTCCTGGAGCACTAGGGAAATTCCAGAGGAGTCGGATAGATCTCATTATGTGTCAGTATTAGAAAAGAGAAAGTGGTCTGATCCCAGCAGCTCTAGAGTGGCAAGTCTGACATAATCTCATCACCATGACAGAAAAACTAATACAGGAATCAATCAATACAGAATTAATGCATGAGAACATAAGTAGGGCCAGTTAACATAGAGTAATATAAAATAGGACTTGGCAAACACTATTTGATGAGATAAAACTTTGGGATGATAAAGGTGGCTGTGTGGATATAATATATTTAGACTTTTATAAAGTTTTGACTTTGCAGCTCTTTACAGTTTGATTAAAATATTGATGTGATCCAATGTCCATGAAGCACTCCTGCAATGGATTAGGAACTGTTAAGTGATATGCTAAAAAGTAGTTGTTTATGAGGCATCAAGGGCAGATGGAGGTGTTTCTGGGGAGGCAAAATCTGTAGGAGTTGTAAAGAAGCCTGGCATGACTGTCTTGTCATCCATAATCTGGAAGGAAAAGCCAAATTGCTGGTAACAAAGTTATTGGCTGACACAAAGATGGTCTGTGCTTACAAGGACAAGGCACACGTACAGAGCTCGACAGAGTGTCCTCCCACAGGAAGAAGGGAAGTTGGATATCTTGGTGCTGTCTCTAGGAAGAAGCAAATTGGAAGAAAATCGAGAGTTTGTAAAGGCCAAGCAATTTTCTCTTTTGATGGTATGTTTCTGATATTTGGATAGACAAACTAGATGCAAGATACAACGGGTAGAAGCAAGAATAGGAGTAGGGAAGGTGTTTTAACTTAAAGAATAATCAGTGGAAGTGCACCTGAAATGTTGCACACAAAAATTACCCCAGAGTAGTGGAGAGTAAATGTCCCTTTTTTGTGAGTTTAGGGAAGGCACAGGAGGTAAACACTGACTCCTTTGGCAGGTGGATAGCTGACTTTCTCTCCAAGGTTGGGTGAAGCAGGAGCACGAGTTTGCTGAGTTTCTGACTCTAATATGAGGACATGAATTCTGTTTACTTTCCTTATTACCTAATGAAACAGGTGGACTGGGTCTTGCTCCCAACCTCCATAGATTACTGACAACAAGATCAAGAGGCATGTTGCAGCAGCACATACACTTCTTAGAAAGGGTAATACGGCTATTGGTAAAGATTTTCAGGAACTGTTCAACAGAGTGAGAAAGACATGGCAGGGACTGTGTCAAGAACCTGAATTCAAATTCAAGTTTGGAAGTGTATCCTAATTTTTAATTCTAAATGTGATAGAAGAAACACTGAAGAGAAATGTATAATCTGCTGTCCTCAATCATATGATACTGCTACAGAAAAGGTATTTTAACCAAGCATAAGTTATTGACATTAACTCAGAATGAATATATAAAAATTTAATAGGTCTTGCTAGAGAACTCCTTTAACACTGTGCATTTCTGAGTTTGATTGTCCAGAAGATTCCTGGACTCCTGTGGTGGGAATCCTCTCAGTCTTCCAGTTCTTCAGTTTCAATTTTTCAGTTGTCTGCAAGTTTCAGCAACAGTGAATGAGGTTCCCATCCATGCAGGTGAACAAGGGGAAAAAAAAAAAAAAAAAGAGAGAAAAGGTAGGATCAGTGAGAGGAGAGAAAAAATGGCTTAAAGGATAGATTATAACTTTTTTAAAGGCTAGATCATATATGGGAAAGAGCAGAACAGTAAGTTGTCTGTGTTCAGTTGGGTCATATTCATCGTGGTGTGGTACAAGACACAGAATTACCGTGCGATTACACTCCCAAAATAAGGACTGTATGTTTCTCTTCTAAAATGGATGTCAAATAAGTAAATTCAAGATGGTCAGGGCATGGGAAGTGCTTACAGTCTCACTGCTTCCCTTGAGCATTACTTTGAGTGCTACTTGGTAGTGATGTTTGCGGCTGTTGTTTTGTACCCACATTGGTGGGTCCTGTTTTGGTCCTAGGAAGTTATTTGTCTGCATACCACCCACAAAGATCTACACTCAAACTCTACAAAAAGCAGTTCTTGTTGATAATAGCAAACCTGGATTTACAAAGTTGAACATCCTTGAACTGCCCTTCCAACTCTTCACAGGGAGATTCACAGTCAGGGATAAAAAATTTGTTGTGTAGGTGTCAGTAACCTGAATCCAGGTGCCTGCATGCAGCCATACCATGACAATTTGGTCTCTCTGGGAATTATTGCTCCATTCAGTTGTGTACTCATAGAAATATAGTGTTATCTAAGATATTTCAGGATATCCTGGTCATGTACACTGGGCTTTCAAGTGCAGTGCAGGGCCCATATACCCTTCTTTCTGGGCCAGCAGGAAGCCCAAATGGATCCCACAGGTCCCAAGTGGTTTTAAACTTCTGTATATGTATAAACTGAGCCATAGCGAATACTTCTATATAACTGGGGGTGCAGTGAGATTTAATCACATGATGGATGTGCATGCACCCAGCTCACACAGAAACCCATACAAGAGACAATAATGTTTAATCAACCAAGTAGAGAGTGATTTAGCTGACCAAAAGTTAGTGTCTAAGTCAAGGTAGGAGAAATAACCCCCTGGATTCTCTCAGTAGCCTGGATACTCAATTCCTTTGTACATCAGAGAATTAAATGTCTGAAATTGGAGTTTTATTTATCCCTCATGTTAGCCACGGTTCATAGCCTCCATGGATAGCACATTTAGTGGACTATCCATTATTCATAGAAACACAGAATCATTTAGGTTGGAAAAGACCTTTAAGATCATTAAGTGCAACCATTAACCCAGCACTGCCAACTGTACCACTAAACCATATCCACAAGTACCACATTTACACACCTTTTAAAAACTTCCAGGGGTGATGACTCCACCACTGCCCTGGGCAACCTGCTCCAGTTCTCGACATCACTTTTGGTGAAAGATATTTCTCCTAATAGCCAACCTAAGCCTCCCCTGCTGCAATCTGAGGTAATTTCCTTGTGATCTATCGCTTATTAACTGGGGGAAGAGACCAACTCCCATCTGACTACAACCTCCTTCCAGATAGTTTGAGAGAGCAGTAAGGTTCCCCTACAGCTTCCTTTTCTCCAGATTGAATACTCTCAGCCACTCCTTGGACATACAACTTGTGCACTCAATCCTTCCCCTCCCTAGTTGTTGCCTTCTTCATTCACACATTCAAGCTACTGATCACATCAGTGACCACACTAGTAATTTTGAAGGCCTGACGAAGGCAAGGACGTCAGGATTCCCTTGCGTGCCCTCCTGCAAGCCCACTACTACCCTTGTGGAAGCACGAGTTAAGATCCTGGATGTGCGTGGTGCCACCTGCCCTTTGGGTCACTGTGCCTCCCTGCTTGCTCGGACAATTTCCTCACGGCTCCCCCAGTGACCTTTCATTACAAGGTCAATGGTCTCTAAGGAAGCTGGAAGGCTGGAGTCAATGCACCAGTTTATTGCACACAACAGGAATGGGAAAGAACAGCTGTCAGAGAACATCCATGACACTTCCTATGTAATCCTGGGAGGGGAGGCAGTAAGTACAATCTATACCTTAATACAAAAAAAAAGGGAGGAGGGGTGCCTGAAGGAGGATATTCATCCCTTCTCAAAGCAAGTCATAAGTACTTTATTTACCTCTAGTGTAGATGTGCAGGAGCTAGAGAGATACTGCACCACTTCAGACTGGGACCAAGCATTTTAATGCATATGAACAGCATGCTGACTTCATTAAAACATTCAATTAAACACCAGGAAGGACCCACTCCAGCAGCTGCATTTATCACTAGGGCTATGGCATATTTAGAGAGAGTGATTTTGTAGGCCCTTAGCATAACCAGAATAGATGAATCTACCTTGGGGAAAAAAAAAAAAAGACATAGCTTTTAATAGACCTGTAAGTGCACTGTGAATATTTATTGTGTCCATCCTTCCGGAGGGAACTCAATGAGATAGGGCACAGAAATGGGACATGGCAGTGGGCAATGCCTGTCCTTGTCATTAGGGTGATGCAGACAGCATGGGGCTGGCACACCAGACTCTCCATCAGCTCTGCAGAGCATCCCCAAGATGGTGACACATGCTGCTTTTTCCTAGGAAACTCACTGTGCTCACTGCCCTCAGAGAGGCAGTCAGCTCCAGAACATGATCCAGATCTCAGGGAGCTGTGGATCTGGAGGTATTTGCTCTAGGTTGTGCTGAGCTGAAGAACAAGTAGATGACATGACTGCATCCCTACAGGGCTCAGGACACTAGGTACAGCTCTCATCACATTTGGTTCAGACCAAAGACCCTGTGTCCCACTCTTAAAGATTGCCAACAGCAGACAATTGGGCCAGACTGGACAAATAAGGCAATCCTGCTGTCCCAGTCACCAGAAATTTGTGAACCAGGGACATCCTGAGCTGTTGATCGTGTATCATTGGCTAATGATTCTCCATAGAACCATTCTTCCACAAATTTGCTCCTTCCTTCTGTTTCATCATTCTTCATCTCTCCCCAGACTCACCACCACCACTTTTCAAAGCATTGAGCAGTTTGCTTACTTTTGCCCTTTTTTTTTTTACTTTATATTTTATGCTTATGGGTTTTGGAACCTTCAAATTAATGGTCCTAAAAATAAGTGATTACTGAAAGGAGGCTGAGTGAAGGAGAGAAGAGGAAGAAAGAGAGTTAGAGATCGCCCTTTGGGAACTAGAGAACTCAGTGCAGATGATCTGAGGACCAGTTTAACAGCAAAGATATTAGTTTGAGCATCTGTGTGTGAAGTTATGTGTTTACTGGAAACCAGAACACTGGTGGTTTTGCTAGAAAATCCCTAATAGATGAGGAATAACTAGGACCGTATTTCCAAAAAGAGTGTTTTTTAACAACCTCCTTAGGGAAGAGATGAATGGAAAAGTATTTCACTTGGAAAACACCAAAACCCTCCCCGCTACGTGGAAATTTTCATTAATCACTGGAGACTGTTAGGTCAAATTAGGATAAGAAATCTGATCACTGAAGTGTGAAACAGAGGGATTGTAGCCCATTCTAAGGGTAAATCTCAGTGCAGCTTGAATCTTGAAGCTTTCTGCCAAAGGTTTCTGCATGTACATGTCACTGTAACAAACACAACTTTTTATTGGTCTCTCTGCCTGTATGCAGAGGCAAACGTGTAGATGCAAGCAAAGTTGGGGGTTTTTTAATTTATTTGCATCATTAAGGATGTCAGTGTCTGTAATTCTCCCTGCCTCACTCTCTAATATACCTGACCTTTAATACGCAGGACTTAACAGTTTGACAGCAAAGACTACTGAAAAACACAAGAAAATCCTGTCTGGATTACATTTTTAGTCCATTTCATTTCCATCCACTGCTTACACTCAAGTTGTACGTGGATCTCAAACTAAAGATGGCAATTTGGGAGGCAATTTTCTTGAATTGCAGGTACAGCAGGATGCAGGGGAAAGTAATGGCAGGATCAGGCAGTTAGACATGGTATAAACATTTAAGCTACCAGTTAGATTTAATGGATTTTCATTCATTCACTTTCTTCTCCTCTGTCATTTTTTTTTAATATCCATGAATGAGGGCAAGAAAAAAAATTTTTAAAACCCCAAAGAAACACACACACACACAAAACCAAACCAGAACAACAAACAAACAAACAATACTAACTAAACAAAAAGGAATAAAAAAAACAAACCACCATCCAAACAAAAAACTGCAACCCACAACCCCCTCCCAAAAAAAAACCCAAAGTGTGGTGGTTTAGCACCACTATATTAACTAGGGGGCACTCTTAATAGTGACGAGAAGAATGAACAGAATTAGCAACAGAGAAAACACTTTATTTGTCTGGAGCTCGACTAAAGAAAGACAACAGTTTAAGGGAACTCCAAACTTAACACAGAAAAAGCACCCAACAAAAACCATGAAAAGGGAAAAGTTAAAAAAAAAAAAAGGAACTGCTTTCAAAGGCCAGGCAGGCTGGCCAAAGACAAGCAGTGGGAAGGGAGAGCCACTTCCTTCTTCTTCTCCCTCTCTGGTGGTAGCCAACTCCCAGCCCTTGAAGTCTCTGTAAAACACAACAGAGTGAAAGGTTCTCCCCCCAGCCCAGGATGTTATTTGGGGAAGCTTTCAACCTGCAGTTGTGCTCGCGTGGCTCCAATGCCGATGGAGGTGGGCTGAGTCAAGCCACGGGGCCTGGGAGTAGGAGAAGGGGAGCCGTGCTGCTGCTCTCCAGCTTCGCAGGAAGCCAAAGAGAGTGAACGTCCGTTTCTTCGGGCTTTTAAGCTCTCCAAG
>VXBA01003015.1:121892-228731 GCA_013399895.1 Serilophus lunatus | reverse complement strand
GGGGGATCCCGTCCCCTTTTCCCCTCCTGCTCCCTCTAAGACCCCCCCAGCACCTCGCTGTACCCCCCGCCTCCCCTTTCAAACCCCTACAACACCTTATCAATAAAGGGCTTTGCTGGCTTTGCAGTTCTCAATGGAGTTTGTTTGCTCCCACTGAAAGATACATCTCATTGAAGCACTTACTAGTGGGTGGGAAGGAGACCCCAGAGTTGCCGTAGCAAGGTCACCCCATTTCCCACAGAGAGGCATCCCATGTGTAAGCAACGCACCAGGAAAGTGCCAGGCTGTGCCATTACTGTGGCTCATCTGGCCTGGCTGGAGTCTGTGAATCAGAACTTTTTGTTATTTTTCATACTTCAAAAGAAAACAGTACAGATACCACTTTTTTTGTATTAAACAAGGATTATGTAGCTTCTGCATTCTCCTGCTGAGGATATATTATGAAAATAACTCTTCCAAGATACAGTGAGTGTGCATTCCCTGAAAATCGCATCCTTAACTTATCATGGCATCTCAGATCTGTTCTCTGGAGCAGGAAGTCAAATGTTTCAGAATACCCACTAGATAATGAGGTTTCACTCTCACCTGAGTTTGCTGACTGACTGTCAGCTTGGCATACAATTCCAAGACCTATTGAAGCCATGGGTGACTCTACTGTGAAGAAACCTGGGGATGAAGAAGAGCAGTGCCCCTCTGTCTGCTGGAGAGGCTGGGGACATGTCAGAGAGGATGCTAAGCTTGCTCTGAACATGTTGGTGAATGAAATTCACTCAGAGCAGTTCCACGTGCTTGGGAGCTGGCAGTGCACCCTGGGAGTAGTTTCCATTTGTTGAGCTCTTGTCCTATACTGGGAGGAGAAAAACACATGCTATAGACTCAACGTGAGTATTCTCACAGGACATTTCCCTGCTCACCTCTACCAGTCATTTCTGCAAACCTCAACTTCTGCGAATATGACATGAATTTGAAACAGATGCAATGGTCCTGAAACTGGGATTTCCAGATAGGAGGAACACCATGTCCAAGGTGTATGTAATATTTCAGGAGACAGATGGACCTTTTGGCAGCTGTCCAGAGCCGAGCAGTGAAAACAATGTAAGAAAAGATCAAAGACGCCAGGACTTTTTAGTCTTGAATAGAAAAGCCTGAGAAGCCCAAGACATAAGCATAGCTTTTAAATGTTTAAAAAGCTGCTTCAAATAAGAAAGGAATTCTCCATCAACACTGGGAATGGGACAAGAAGTCCTGGTCTAGGAAGGAGGTTCAGATCAGATGTTAAGAACCCTCTATGACTAGGAATAATGAAATGCTAAGATAAGCTGTGTGGGGAACAGGAAAATTTCTTCATTTCTTGAGGTATATACAAAGAAATTAAACACACACCTGTCTAGGTTAGAGACAATCCTGCCTTGTGGCAGGAGTGAACACTTATTCAGTCACTCCTAACTCTATTCCTTTTTGATGTTTGACTTCTGTGGTAGACAGAAAAAGTGTGCCTATTTAAAATAAATGCCTTTGGGCAGAGAACTTTTTTATTACCAGTAGTCTTCTCCTTCAGATGATTCTGCGAGAGCAGATACTTTTGTGAACAAGACTGTCTCCTTCTATCAGGAAGTACCTTAGCTAACCTTACCTGAGGGTCACCCTTGGACCAGAGATCACACTGTGGCTTAGTTTGTTGGCAGTGACTCCCAGAAGCTTCTGGATGCTGAATGCTTGTAGTCGCCTCGTTCCAGTCTTGCACAAGGCACCAACAGCCTGTGGTGGGATTTACACACGAAACTAGTGCGAGTAGAATCCAGTCTGTGTTTCTTTACGGAGGACTGTTAATTAACCCAAAGCTAGGATATTACAGACACAAACCTGCCTAAGCTGTCTTCCTCCACTGCACACAGTAGGGACAGCAGTCCTTTCAATTTAGGTCTAGAGATGAGGCCAAGGGATGAGATGACCGAGTGCTGCAGCCTCCAGCTGAGCCCCAGCCACCCTGGGCTGCATCCTGTAGCACAGGCAGTCATTTGTCTCTGCAGCTGGCACAAAGAGAGAAGAGCCACCCAGGGCCCTTTCAGTGAACAGCAAACTTCTGTTTTTTCCAGGGTAAGCAAACTGCTGGGCACTGGCACCATTTAGTCAGCGTTCCCCGTTCAGGCACAGAGCAGCAGTGGCTTGAAATGAGAGGGAGAAGGGAGGAGTCATGAACAGCCCACAGGTAATCTACACAGTGCAGGGAAAGGGAGGTTGATTTGCTTGAGTGCACACAGCATTACATATGCAAACACTAATTTACTGGGTCAGCAGGCGCACACGGCAGGATTCCTGTACACCCCAGGAATACATACAAACACACACACACACTCACCCCAAGCATACAGAAACAGTCATTATACTTGTATACACAGAGCCAATGCCTGTGAACTGGCCAAGAACACACACAAGTCACATTCATCAACACAGTTGTATTTGCAGGCAAAATGTAGCTGCACGTACACACGCATACATTCATTACCTGTATAAGCACCTTCAATACATTGCAGACTTAAAATGAATACACAATAGCATTATGCATACGAGTAGATGCAAGTAAATGCGCATATGCACTGCAGCCATATATGTCCAATGGATGCACAAAACATTCCCACTTTCCCTGATTCAGGAAACACAGTCCTGGTGCAGAGCATGTTTCTCATTTGCAGACACCATCATCATGTATCCAAAGTAATTTTCCACTGCCTTGCACCTGCCAGATCTCTCTGAAATACTCTCACAGACAAAACTGAGTAGTGCCAGGCATAGGGAGTCCTAGAAGCGTATCTTGTTTGTCTGAATGACATCCAGTATAAGCTTAGCAAAATGCCCACCTGGGTTTAGAGCCTGCAGTTGGTAGTCTGATAGAGTGATGTCTTTCCTGTAGCATTAATAGATTTTTAAAAAACCCTAATGTGTCATTCAGATAAAAGTTGCAGCTAAAGAATCAGGAAAGTCCCAAGTGAATATTGCATGGGACGGCTTGAAGTCTGCCTGCATGTGAGTTCAGTGTGATAGGGTTAGAGGGATGGAGAAAGCCAGATCTCTAACGTGGCTGTGCAATTTGATTGCCTCCTGGGGCTCCCTGACTCAGCTGTAAAGTTTTCTGTATTGACACCATTTATTTTGGCTGCACAATGTGGTCTCCTACAGCGCTGTACATCCAGCTGCATCAGGAGAGGGTCTGCACACATAGCCCCCTGTTCCTGCTGGGAACCAGTGTCACAGGCTCTCCTGGCCATGATGGAAGGGGACAGTCTGATGCATGGGGTCAGGCTATCTCAGAGGTGTACTTCAGTGGGAGTGATTGGCAAGTTGGATTTTATTTTTGCTCATGCAAGTCCTGCTTCATTAGCTGCACAACATCCGCTGCATGAGGCAAAGCCAAATAGCAATTTGCCACTGCAGCTCCCCTTGGTCTCAAATCGGACCATTTACCTGGAAGACAAAGACTGCATTTAAGTGTCTCTGTTCAGAAACCCCTCCTTGCAATGCTTTGCTGAAGCACTTCCATCACAGAAGTCTCTGCAACCTTCAGTCTCAGCAGTGAGGCCAAAGGCTAAATGAGTCACGAAGGCTCAACTTCCCTGCTGCACTCCTAGGGAAGAACATTTGCTTATCGACCCCAGCCTGGGACTTTTCAAGAGTTAGTCACTAATGCAGCCAGGATGGGGATGGGATGCAGGGCTGGTGTAAGCCAACCTGTTCCCTACCTCTCAGAGAAGTTTCCTTTTTGCTTTCCCTGTGGTACTAGTTTTGGTTTTTGTGGGGTGTGTGTGTGTGTGGGGGGGTGTTGTTCTTTTATTTGTTTTTTAGTTTTGCTCATTATAGCTACATATAAACCCCAGGCACTGGCACTTGTGTTTCTATAGCAAGCACCCAGTTCAAGAGGTTTCACGTTTGCTGCTGTGACTTCTGCGGTGAAAGAGACTGTGGTTCCTCAGGCTTGATTTTTCAGTCTGACTTCTTTCACTGGTACTAAAGTCAATCACAAACATATATGAGAAACAAACCTGTCAAGACAAGAGGAAACCAACAAAAAAAATCAGTGTTTGCTGAAAGGGAGAAAAGCTGAATGGCACAACATTAATTCCCACTTTCTAACTTGGTGTCACAAGATACAGGAAGCTTTATGAAAAATAACCAAAGAATAATTTCTTGAAAGGTTGTTATTTGACAGACATGTCTCCTTTGCAAATTGTCCCCTACTCTGGGAATGCCAGTTACGTCTGACAATGTGACCCAGAGGATGATCAGCTATCCTATTAATTACTGTCTTGGGGAATGGAGATGTGGAGCTTTGCTCAAGGGGGAGGATACTAAAACAAGTATAAAATTCCCCACTCTGTCTGGATTTGGATGAACGTGCCAGCACACATCAATCTTTTAAGGGATCAGACATGCTGCAGGAGCATTCTACCTGACCTCATCACATGGTGATGGAGGACACTGTAATTTCAAAGGTAAGGGGTCAGTGCTTACAGTCTCAATGAACATCAATGACAAGTGGCGTCCCTCAGACGTCCATACCGGGACCAATGTTATTTTATATTTTAATTATTGACATATGTGAAGTGATCCTTGGCAGATTTGCAGATGACACCAAGCTGAGTAGTATGGTTGCCATGCCCAAGGGTCAGGATGAAATCTAGTGTGCTAGATTTCAAGCACACTAGCTCAGGAAGTGGACACATGAGACTCCCATGTTATTTAATAAGACGAAGTGCAAGGTGCTGCCCTGGGTCAGGCCAACGCCTTGCATCAATCCAGTCTGAGGGCTGAACAGAATGAGAACAGCTCTGCTGATAATGACTTGTGGATGCTGGTGGATGAGAAGCTGGACATGACCCGGCCATGTGCACTCACAGCCCAGAAAGCCAAACGTGTCCTGGGCTGGATCCAGAGCAGTGTGGGCAGTAGATCAAAGGAGGGGATTCTGCCCCGATGCTCCTCTCTGATGACATCCCACCCAGAGCACTGCATCCAGCTCTGGGGTCTCCAGCACAGGAAAGGCATCGACTTGTTGGAGTGAATCCAGAGGAGGTCACCAAGACGATCAGACAGACAGAGCAACTGTCCTGTGAGGAAATGCTGAGAGAACTGTGTATGTTCAACCTGGAAAAGAGAAGGCTTAGAGGTGACCAAATAGCAGCTTTCCAGTATCTGAAAGAAGCCTTCAAGAAAGAAGGAGAGGAATGGTTTACAAGATCATGTAGTGACTGAACAAGGGGAAATGTCTTCAAACTAACAGCAGAGGTTTAGATTAGATATAAGGGAAAAAGTCTTTACTGTGAGGTTGCCCAGAGAAGTTGTGCATGCTCCGCCAACACCAGTAGATCCCACCTCAGTTCTCTGAGGCAGAAAGTTTCTTGGTGTGGCAGTAAGCCATGCACAGTATCTGTACTAAGCCACAGCTCAAAGAATCATTGAAGTTGGAAAAAGCCTTCAAGATCAAATACAACCTTTGACCAAATACCACTATTCCCACTAAACCATATCATGAACTGCCACATCTACTCATATTTTGTACACTTCAAAGAATGGTGACTCCACCACTTTCCTGGGCAACCTGTTTCTATGCTTAACTGCTCTTTCAGTGAAGAAATTTTTTCTTGTACTCAGCACTACAGTCGACAGCCCCCACACTCCTGGGATATCCTACTGTCCCCCATCATGTAGTAACTTTTCTGTAGCAGCTCTGTGCCAAGACATATTTCTCACCGTACAGGTGACACAGTGCAGCAGAGACCTTGAATGGCTTAGTATTGTGAGCTTCCAACTGAGTCCTTAAAAGCCAATCCTGCATATGGGCTGCCACTTCTGACACTGTGGATGTGTTGAGGTGGTTGTGGTGGGGGGTGACCTCCAACCAGCACTAACCTATGGGAAATTCCTGCTGCACACGTGTTATCTGTGTAGTAATGCTGAGCTCTGCATGTAGAGCTTGCTTTGTAGCTAAATCATTGTTATTATGGTCTGAGCTGAAATCTTGCTTGGGGTCAGCACTGACTAAGTCTGTCCTGCCTATGAGCTCTTATTTGTAGACATTAAGTCCCTGTGTGGATCAGAGCCCCAGTAGTAAACAGCCTCTGTTCCCTCCTCCTTCTCCACGCTTTGGTACCTTTGCAGGACAACCATTAAGCTATTGAAGATGTGCCAGCGATTCAGAGCCAAATCAAAGCAAACAGCTCCAGACTGAAGCTTTACCATCTTCCAGCATACAGGCTGCCTGCAGGCAAGTTCAAACAAATGTTGCTACAATGTCAGTCTTTCAGTACAGGTACAAAACAGACATCATGGTTCAATACAGATGTATCACACTCTGACATACAAATAACTGGTTGGTGACATGAAGGAACAAGCCTAAATAATGGAGAGGAAAATCATGTTTATTTTGAGAAGGAAACTGCTTCCAAGTTTCTGAGAAACTTTGCAGGAAGGTAGGCTGGGCTCACTGGGAAGGAAGAAGCTGCCAGGAGATGAATATTCCTGGCTGTGAACAGTGATAGAGGTGAGATATGCAGGTCTACTACAAGGGCTAAGAATCGACAAGGCCCTTTAAATGTGTCCAGGTTTATCAAAGCTAAGTACATCCATGTTAGGCAAGGCAAAAGCACATGGCGTTAGACCCAAAGGCCAAATACACTTGGCCAGGTTTTGCCATTGAGGATGAGTGGGTGCAGATCTGATGAGGGTGACAAGAACTTCTGCCCCCTTCTCCTCAGCTGGAGCACATTTTGAGACACTGCTATAGCTCAGGTTGCTTGGAACTGATCCTGGAAGTGCTTGCAGGAGAAAGCTAAAGGGTTTTCCTCTGTGAGCTGCACAGCCATGCACAACAGGCTCTTGCCCAAGCACTACCTCTATTGTTCTGCCAGCAGAGGTGTCTTAGGGCAGACCAAGGAGATGGGTTAGAAAAAAGCATAACCTCTGTTGTCTGCTGGCTAAGAGAAATGTAGGGAACTTCACTATCTTAGCAGATCCCTTCTGGGGGGGATTCTTTCTCTCTCTACTGTTTTCTTCTGCAGCTATTTGTCTGTCTCATTTATATAGCCTTAGAGTCACATGAGGTAAGAACTGTCAAGTATTGTGTATGAACATCAGCTACAACACAGGTTTTCATTGTATCTGGGTGCTTTTGAGCCTACTAGGGTTTGGGATCTGATAGATAGATAGATAGATAGATAGATAGATAGATAGATAGATAGATAGATAGATAGATAGATAGATAGATAGATAGATAGATAGATAGATAGATAGATAGATAGATAGATAGATAGATAGATAGATAGATAGATAGATAGATAGATAGATAATTACTCATAATAACCCAAATATAATAGCCAGCTAAGCTTACAGGTGCATATCTGACCACTCCCAGCTGCCCTGGTCAGTCTGCCTGCCAAGCACAAGTAACTGAGACAGATAAAAAGCAAATACTGTGGAGCAGAGATTATATAGTGGCCAGGGTGCTTGGGAGACCCTTAACCCGCTGAATAATGAGAATTCATGTTGGGTTTTCTACAGACATTTGTACGCAGGAGGGGAAACCTAATGTTCTTATAGGAGGAACTACAGTCGCTGGAACAACACCAAAGCCTCCTGTGCTGAAGACAATTACACTGCAACAGAAAACAGCCTAGGAGAGGTACTGATAGCAGCCACTGTCTGATGGGAAGCTAAACTAATGGCTTCTGGGGATGTCACTGATCCCAAAGATGAAGTGGAAGGACAAGTCTCTGAAAGGTTTTGGTGCTAGAGCTGATGAGAGCCAATTTCCTAAATACTCTTGCATGGTTGTCTGGCCCTGGTGTGAACACAGCAGTCTCTTGGGAGCATTGAAAGCTGCATGTGAAAGCCCAGAGGAGAGTGCTATATTTCTTTACTGTGTTCACCTTAAGACATGGTTTAGATACTAATTCTGCTCCTTCCTGTCATGGCCAAAATCTACCAGGTTGTGATTTTCACAGTGGAGCTCTTCAAAGGATGGGTCCTTCTAAGTTCAGTATCCAGTTTTCCCAAAGCAGGAGCTGCTTCACACCTTCTTGATCACAGAGCTTACAGAGCATCAGGTGAGCAAGGTTTTCTAAATTGAGCTAGCTCTTCATGGGAGCCTGTACCTGTCTCCACTCCTATGGGGCCTCTGGAGAGGCAGGTCAAGGATGACAGCAGACATGGAGCCAGACTGATGGTACATATTCTTTTACCATCCCAGTAATTCCAGGGGACAATTTGCACAGTTCTGATCACATTACCATGCTTAAGGGGAAGCCTGCTCACCCAATCCTTGCTCCTATAGCAGTGCCCTAATAAGATTTAACAGCAGTTCTGCTGCAAGGGCTGAGCAGTGACATGCAGCTACATGGGCTTCTTCATCCCTGGGGTGATATTTAACCATTCTTGGGAGAATGCTGGATCAGTAGCAGAGGTCTGTGTATGACTGTGAAACTGTCAGTGAGGACAGACTGGACTTGAGGTTCTGTGTTACTGGCTGCACTTGATGATCTTAGAGGTCTTTTCCAGCCTTAATGGTTCTATGATTCTATAATAGAAAAGATGTTTCAGCATCTTGAGGTGGATGTTAAACCCAAGGAATGTTCTTTTTGCCTGAGACTGACAGACTGAAACAGTCGCACAGGTTTCTCCTTGCCTGGCAAGGGACATCCTTCACTATATGTAGATCCACAGCCAATACCTTCAAAGGGGATGTTGATCCAACAACCACAAAACCCTGTGGAAAGTCAGTGAGTCCAACTGGACATCAGCCACTGAAGTTAGTCCTATGGCCCTTACTTAGGGCATTGGTCCCTGGGTTTTCGGTGGCTCCTATGACCATCTTGTGCATGTGCCTATCCTGCTATGCGTGCCCAAGCTAACCACAAGTTAGCTTGCACAGGGCAGGAGACAAAAAACAAACACAGCTGTTTGTCGAGAATGAGCAAACAGTGCCCATGGATTGCATTTTATTATGCCAGTTTCTCAATGGGAGCAAAGAAAACTCTGAGGATGATGCTAATCTGTGAAGTGCATGTAAAACCCCCTGGACAGAAACGTTCCAGTCCATGATTAGGGTGTTCAGAGGTCCCCGCACACAGTGCAGATCACACAGTATCACAAAAATGAAGCAGCAAAGCAGTGGTAGTGTTGGGGGATGATAAAGCTTTCCCATCTTAGATGATAAACACCATCAGTGGCTGCTTAATAGGTAATGTGGGATTGGCACAGTCCCAGGGCAGATGTAACACGCCTACAAGTATGTATATGTGTGGCTTCCCATAAATCCATGCCTGACATGAGGACCCTTGCAAACTGGGCTATAAATAATTGGCTGGACACATCTGTATTTCTTTTTGCAGCATCACCATCACTAAGACAAAAGTTGAAGTCTCTTGCTTCTGTGGTATCTTGAATTGCACATCCAGAAGGGGCAGCTGATGGTTCAGGCAGCATAACCCCTTACTGCAACCTGTCCAGACATCCTGTAATGAATCTGACAGTTTGCACTCAGCCAAGAAATCTAGCCCATCGTATCTGAAGAAATCCCTAGAAGGTTAATGCAATATAACCCTTGGCAGCTTGTTGCTGGTATAAATAAAGCCTTATTTTGAGGAATTTATGATTAAAGTGAATAAAGAACAGTCATCTTTCCAAATACAAACTGAAGGTAGCCTCTGATTTATTTCTCATGATGCATTTGGTCATGTTCTGTTGTTTTTGCAAATCTGTGTTTTTATTGCATTGAGATGTTTCTCAGGTTTGGGTTACATTCCTAATAAATATCTGATGCCATGTTGATTTCCTGTATCATATTTCATTAGTCTTAGGGAAGAATGGAGCACCACTTTTATAAAAAACAGGAGTCTTAAAAGGAATTTTTAACACAGGGCTTGCCTGCATTAAGCAAGTGATAGCTAGCTCTCTAACAGTTAAAAGTGGTACAACCTGCCTTTGCATGGACTTGGTTATCTCAGGATAAAGGTGCCTTATACCTTTATAACCATTTCCTTATGTGAAGAGGAATAACTCAAAAACTATAAATCAAGGCTTTTAGTGGCATAGCTTTAACTGGTAAAAATCATGCTGCTTATAGAGACATGGTGGAAATAGGGAAAGAAATCTTAGCATTGAGAGAGACATTCCTGTTGTAGAGGATAGTTGTGTAGAAAAAGATTTTTAGGATCTTGTCTACCATCCTGCATCAGTATTACTGGAGTATACTGGTTTGCTTCGGTCATCACAGTGAAAAAAGTATCAAGAAGGTATTCTGCCTCAGGACTGGGTGATGAGGCAGAAAGGGACAGACTCACTTACTCCAAGTGCTAGGGTACCAATGTGGGTTCAGGACCAGATTCCCCAAGATTTACATGGGCCAAATCTGCTCAAAGACGAACCTCAGTGCTTTTCCCACCCCATCTCCACACCAAAAATTCGTGAACTCTGAAGATGGTCTCTGTGGCAAAACCCTCAAGCAGAAGAGGCATCTTCCAGGGCTCCTAAAAAATACCATTGACATTGGAGGGACAGGACAATGTCTTATGTGAAAGATCTGAAGAGAAAAGCTGGTGGTGGCAGCCTCCACAATGGGACAATTCCCTGCAGGGTATGCTCAGCTCAAGGTCTGAGCATGTGTTTTTCTCACCACTATTCATCTCCCTCATTGCACTACAATAAGGGACTAAAAGCTTTGTTATTCAAATATCCTCCCCATGACAAACTACATTATCCTCTGTATTTTCAAGGATACCTCTCATAGACCTATCTCTTATTTCGTTAACTCAGTTGCTCAAGATGAAATCCCTTCTTCCTTAATTGCTCTGCTTCAACCATCTTTGTTACTCTTACGGGAAAGGCTGACAATAATCCTAATATCCTCCTTTTCTTGGCGCTTTTGCTTAAAAAAGAAGAGCCTTGAAATCATTGCCCCTTATTCGGGCATAGCCAGCCGATCAGAAATAATTAACTCCTATCTGTGCTGACGGAGTGATGGCTGGTGTGTAGCCAGTTTCAGGTAGTTTGTTATTCCTGCTTTATCGCCTGCTGCAGAAGGGAGGCTGTAAGATTATTGAGCAAAGCTCTGCCTGCATGTTTATCATTACAAGTTTGAAGAAACAGTGCTAGTAATGATTTAATTTTATTTTATTCTTTTCTTAAATAAAGGGCATTGTTTAGTCTCAGTGATGCAAATGACAAATCTTCTTGGGCTCTTTTCATTTTACAAACAAGATTTGCTTCAGACTTTGCTACAGCAGATGATCACACAGAGACACCCAAGGGATGCAAAAAGCTGGGAGCTGCTCGGCAGCAGCATCAGAGCTGGAAGTGTTTGAGCTGCCTGCACAGCTCAGGTTGGGGGTGAGGCAACCGGACACTTGGAGTTTAACCGAGCTTGCCATCAGCTGCTGCGTGAGAGCAGCTTAGTGTGATTATCCAAAAGGTCCCTTTAGCTCAGCAACCAGGAGTAGCCAAAAGCAGATGCCAAGAACAGAGCAGGACCAGGAGCCAGCATACCTAATCAATATTTCTCCCTGCCTTGTGTCTTGTGTCTTGGGACTTTCTGCCATGAATGTGGCATCCATTGTTGCCTCCAGCAGCCTTTTTGAACCCATTAGAGACTTACGTCCCCAAAAAGGAGTCCCCAACTGCAGTAGGTGTTTTGAATCTGCCACCTGCTAATTTCACTCCTTGCACCCAGTAATTGCGTTGGAAAGGACAATGAACAACTTTTCTCTGTGCTCACTCCCCCTGCCACTCAGGATTTATTCTTTTCCTTGCCTCCAGCTGTGTCTGAGAAATAATGTTGCTAAATCTCAGCTGAGGTAAAAATGCATTAATCACTAAGTTGATTAATTACTAGTATCATTTCCTCTCTATGATATATGTAAACCCCCAAACTTCTTCAATCAGAAGTACACTCAAGGTGTTCAGTGTCACATCCATCATCTCCCTGAGCATCACTGTTGACTGAGGCAGATGTGGCTCTTCAGACATCCTCCTTGCAGAGCTGAGAGATCAACAGTTAAACTTCTGCCTTGCAGGGCAGGGTGTGTGAGAAATCTGGCAGCAGTAAAACATATTGGTTTAGGAAAGTTGTCCTATAATGACCCTCTGCTTCCCAGTCCTAGCCCCACTTTTTTATAGCATTTCCAGCCCTGACACCTTAGCTGTCATTCAAGACTTTGTGCACACTAGAAACTGTCCTCAAACTTGTGGAAGTGCTGTTACAATTAAGTTTGCTCCCACAGGAGACAAGATTGCTTTGCAAAAATACCTCAGCTTGCAGTGGACATTATATGTAAAATGACAGGATCATGCAACAGTTTGGGTTGAAGGAATCTTAAAGGTCATCTCGTTCCAATCTTCCTGACACAGGCAGGGACACCTTCCACTAGACCAGGTTTTTCGAAGCCCTCTCCAAAATGGCCTTGAAAACTTCCAGGGAAAGAGCAGCCACAGGTTCTCTGGGCAACCTGTGACAGTGCCTCACCACCTTCCCACCACTGAACACAACCTGGACCCAGATCCACAGCCCTTTCTTGTTCCTTTCCCCCTTCCTTGGCATGGCTGAAGAATCTCCATATGGGAAGCTGTTGTTCATCTCCATCCTCTGCAGGCCAAGGTAGAGAATTCCACTTTCCTGGGTTGTCAGATTGGGACAATCTATGACATAAATTTCCCTGTGACAGGGAGAAGGAGGTTGATGGTGGTAAAGCATCTGTCAGCACACTGCTTGAAGATACAGTGAAAGAGCTATGTCATGTCATGGGGACAATTCATGTTTTATCTCTGCACTGACTTCATGTAGCTTGTGTTTCCATCCCCTTGCCTTTTTCCATCTTAGTAGCTCCTCTAGCTAGCGATCATCCAAGAAGTCTTTAAGGTGGGGAGCAAGGACAAAGGAGGTGGTACAACAGGTGAGTAGCAGAAAGACATCCTTGGCTGGGAGCAGCTGACTTGGAGTAATTTCCCTTCAGGACTCAGCTCAAAAGTGGATCTCCTCTGCTCCGTAATAAGATTGCAGAGAGACCTTGGCTCTATCTTTGTTTTTCCCTCTGGCTTGCAGACAAACATAGACACCGATCCTCAGCATCTGTGAACTATCAAAGCCAAGCCCTGGTGCAGGACTCAGGCTTCTTGTAGGGTCAGAAGGTGCCTTTTGAAATACAATGTCATGGGATGTTCTGCAGCTTGTAAAAGGTGACTCAGGACCTGTGTGGACTTTGATGGGACAACTGTCTCCCTTCCAGTGACCTTGTGGGGACTGAATGCAGCAGAGCAGATCCCAAGTCTCTTCTGATGCTTGTGTGGTCTCCATGTACAGGAGACCATGGACTGGAGTCCATGGGAACTGGTATCAGTGATGCTGGCAAGAAGGATGGAGTGGCTGACATGGTTTGGAAGGACTGCTGGAAAGAAAATATCTGGCAAGGTCTCCATTCACCAACACCAGGGTGGAGCTCCAGGCTGTTCTCTGGTGACCAGTGCACACTATGAGGCATGACCAGCAAAGCTAGGCACAGCAGAGAGACAAAATGAGTGAAGCCTTCGAAGATGAAGTATGGGCATTGATGGTTTGATTTCCAGAGGACATAAGAACACATCTCAATCCCTGAAAGACAGACCACAACACTTTTGGACAGAACCTTTCCTTTTTAGAATAGCAGCATCTTTCCTACCAAGCCCAGTGTTCCCAAGCTTGTGGCTTCTGGTGACCCACCAAAAACTGCTCAGGCAGCATAACCCAGAGGTGGTGCCTGGTCTTGCCAGACACAACTTGGATGCAGTGAGCACTCCACTGTCCCTGAGGCTATTTGGAGATGTTCTGCTTCTCCAGCAGGGAGGAGAAAGGAACAGAGCAATTCCAACTGCAGCCAAGAAAACTAATGGATAAATTTTTTTTCCCCAAGGCAGGCGAATTATTTCTGCTTCCAGCTGACCCCTCGACCACAAAAAACACCATAAAACAGCAAGTGTGTGTAAAAAATAAACACAGGCACACATCAGCCTTCCGGATTTCCGTCCCCTGAGCCAAAGGAGCTCGAGCCGCGGACAGAAGGAATGTGGTGTTGCATCAGGAGCCATCAGAATGGGATCAGGGAGAGGAACATTTTATAACTGGCCTCTGGACCCCACTGAGGAACAGAGGGAAGGAAGAAGCATGTGAGCGATGACTACTCATGCCGCAAAGGGGAGGAAATTTGAATCTCACCTGCGTGTTTTGCAAGGATTGGTATTTACAGTGTGAACTGCTTGCTGTGCTCCTTTGACTCTTGGTGTCTTGGCTCTTCTGGCTAAGTTTACCTCGAGGCTGCCCTAATCAGCCAGGAGCCCTCAAAGGAATTGCAGCATATGGGGGCAGGATGCATGCTGCAGGTTCTCAAGACTCTGTAGGGAAGCATATTATGAATTGAAGCATCGTTTTACCTCTTCCTGTCATCTCACAGCGTGCCAAAGCTAGAGAGAGAGAGTAAGACAGAGAACAAGCAGTTTTCCACACTGCAAGAGAAGACTGAAGGGATGCCAGGGTCTGATTGTAGAAGACTAATATAAGCCTAGACATTTCTATACACATCAGAGGAGATATCCTGTACTTTGACTGAAGACCAGCAAAACTTGTATCAAAATATAGGGACACAGTTGGCTTAGCTTGCTACCAGCTGGGCTTGGGATTGCCATCTTCAGCAATGGACTGTGACAGCCATTCTTGCTTTACCCAAATGTTTTGCTTCATAAGACTGGGAGGAGCAAGTGCCACATGGCTTGGACCTCCACAGATATAAAGAAATACAAATGTCAATCTAACCAGCTTCAACACGAGAAGGGAATAAATCTCCTTAGCTCTGCTCCTGGACTCCTAGAAAAATCAACTCCAGAAATTTCATAGGGATTGATGTGACCCAGGATGGTTTACCTTCCACCATCTGCCTCCAGTTAGGCTCCACCAGCACCTGTTTTCTGAGGATGCATTTTACAACTGAGAACTGGAGATGCTCGCAGAAACTAATTCCTCTCAGCACACAGCACTGTGGGTCTCTGGGAAGGATGAACATTGCAAAGAGGTTGTGCCAGGACATCTCAGCCAGCAGCACTGAGATGTCTCCAGCTCAACAGCCCCCATGCAACAGTAAGTGGCACTGTGTCCTTCCCAGTCTGAGACATCTGGCTCTTGGTATTGCAGAGAACTGACAGGCAAAGCTGCTGACTGTCTTCTGACTGTCTCAACTTTCTTACAGTTTAAGGAGTAAAATGATCCTTCATTTCCCAGATTTCATATCCTGAAAGTAAGCATTTTTCTTAAAAAACCCCCACCATCTTGTGAAAAATAATATTGCTTATGGCTAGTGGTCATGAGGGACGGCAGCAGAAACATGTGGGAAAACAAATAATTCTGAGAAATTCACTGAAACAGGTAACCTACATTTTTTCTCACCACTGCATCACTAATTGTACCATTTTAATGCATCATTTTTTTCAAAAGATCCAAAAGAGATAAACAAAAGCAACGGGTTCCTTTCAAAACTCAGCTCAGGTAGCAGGAATTAGGAATTAAACCCAGACACAATGCAAATAGCATGGGGGTTTATTTCCCATTCCTTTTGTGAAGCACAGCTGCCTCCAGCAGCAGCAGCTGGGTCCCTCCTCTAGCTCCTGCTCCTCCTAGGTACCACCAGATCCTCTGGCCAAGTGCAGCAGTAGTTGCAGTACTGGAGTGTGTTTTGGTGCCAGCTCTCTCAGGTTGGTACTGTGCCTATCCTGTGCTCTCCTTCCCTTCCTTTCTGTTTCCAAGTCCTCGGTGAGCCAAGGTAACAGCTTAGACCGGAAATGTCAGTCTGCAAATGCTGGTATAAAAGAAGTTATTTCCAATACAAATGGACAATTGCTGTGATGGTCAGCTTGTAGCAAGCAGTTCTGTGTGTTATGGTATCGTTCAATATCACTTTGCTCTTCTCAAGCATTTAATTCCAAAACTCATATCGATTTAGACTGGAGGTTTTAAATCAGTTAAAAGTTTTTAAATCAGTTAACTCTTTTTAATCAGCTAGTCATATTGCCCATGAAGCTGAGGATGCTGGATCCCTGGTCACCTACATTAGTTATGTGCAGTAACTTCTAAGCCTATTTTGAAATATTTAAAACATTTCTTTGTTGAAAAAAATGAAGTGCCAAAGGGCAAGGTGCTGGCTGCAGAATCCAGACTGCTCTGCAGGAAATGCTTGCAGCGCAAGAAGCTAAACCCAGGTTTATGAAACATACTTGGAAGGAGGAGCTCAGCAGCCCAAATCCCAGTGCTAACAGAGCAGTTCTGAGTCGATTGCAAATAACAGACTCTTACTGTCCAGCCACAATGCAATTCCACTGAGCTTTGGCAGAGGGTAATTCCGGTGTCAGATATTTTCATGAGACCTCACTTGACATTTTGGCTGGAAATCCTGTGGCATGTTTTGATTTTTCGTGACACGCTGTGTTAACTGCATGGATTTCCTCCAGTGCTTTGACGGACACTGCTACCTACTCAGGCAGAAAGGAGAGTGTCTGGATGAGCCCTTCCCTCTGGCTCCCCCCTGCCAGCACACAAAGCATCAGGCTATTGAAATTACATTGCTAGATTCAAAATCCCCATGGAGAAATAACCACTGTTCTGGAGCCTGCACGGCTGCATCCTCCCAGACAGATGCATATGCAGTTTCCCAAGACAAAGCAGACACTGAATATGATGCTTCTGATAAGGCCTTCCCAGAGTGGGGGGGGACAGATTTACACTGGTTTTGGCATCACTTGGCTTGCCACCATCTGGCTGAAGATACTGGTGTTGCTGCAGGTTAACAATGTTTGGCCATCTCAGGATGTCTCAGGACACAGGTGATGCCTCTTGCTTGGTCAGGATCTTGGGCACCAGCAGTACAGCAAGGAAGACTCCAGTGCTGGATCTCCACAAGTAAGATGCAACAGGTTGCCTGACTGCCTGATGCAGGATAGACATGTCTAGAGAAAGCACCCATGTGATTGGGCAGACCTCCCTGGAAGGAAGCCTGCTCCCCAGATGCAGCTGCTATGCTGGGAGCTGCCATGCTTTATCACCTGCTATGGCACAGGAACTCAGCACGTGAATGAGGAAAATCGGGCTGTGGTTAAAGGAAGGAGGATGCTGCGGGGAAGCTTGCAGAGAAGGATGAGCACTGAGCACAAATCAGGATGGTTGTCTGGGCCTGGACTTCAGGTACTGTCTCCTTGTCATCCTCCCATCTACCCTGCATACCATGTGTTACTCACCAGCTGGTGACCATTGCATGTGCAGCTCCATGCTCACCTCATCCACCCTATAGCAGGACAAGGGCCAAGTGAAGCTAACACCACAGCAACAGTGTCAGATAAAAAAACAGGTCCTTCAGAAGCAGCTTTTACCCTGCTCTGCACACTGGGTAGAGTGGAGGAATAGACCTCCGGACAGCAGACAAGTTGCAGCTGGCTGTCAACCTTAGAGTCCATGGCTCTGTGAGCAAGGGGTGCACCAGAGAGGTCTTTGATATTGACAATGTTGGAGCTGCAATAGTCTAGACAGTTGGAAAGCCATTTCCCCGTGGAGAAGACAGCTAATCACTGGATGGGCATCGTTTCCAGTGTGCTGAAGGTGTTCAGGAAAAGATACTCAAGACACATGCAAAGCACTGTTATTGTGTGTAACTATGGATGAGACTTTAGATCTGAAAACATTCACATTATCTACCCACTCCTGCATCCCTTTCATAAACCTACATGCACTTTTATAACAGGCAGCTTCTTTGCCCTCTAGGCATGAGCCTGTTCCTCACATGGTCCAAAGCCTCTTCAGTATCCTGATGACTGCTACAGACACATTTGCTGCAGCAATGGGAGCCTGAATATCTTCAGGGAGAGAGAGAAGACAGTAAAGCAGGGGAATGCATGCCACATTGTCCATGCCAATATTACAAACCTAAGTAAATCACTGAAGAAGGTGGACCAGGCATCATCAGAGGCACCAGAGGGAGAGGCGGAGGGCAGAATCCCAGAGGCGAGAGACACAGAACTTGTTGCCAGCTGTTGGGTAGAGTAGCAGAGAGTAGACAGCCGCAAGGAGGCATGGAAAGACCAGACTGGGAGACTGCCAAGGAAGAGAGAGTGGCATTAAATCTTATTTGTCTTTAAACAAAGTGTTCTAATTGCTAACAAAGGGATTTCAAGCAAATTGTAGTAAAACTGAGTTATTCTGATCAATTACACAGTCAAGCAAATTACGGAAGGAGTCTGAAATATTGCCAGATACAAAAGAGATGGAGAAAGAGGAGGAGGAGTTACAGAGAGAGTGGGGGAGGCAGTAATTTGAGGGAGGAAAATTACTTGATAGCTTGATAAGGAGAATTATTAAGCATAAATTTGAGATGCAGGTTGCTAAATCTGAATACAAAATCAAGGGTAGAAATGGAAATTGTGTTTTAAGGTTTGTAAAATCAGAGCAGGGCAAAGAGGAAGAAAAATTATGCAGACAAGCATTAGAGACAGATGCTGTTGAGGTGCCTGCAAAGATGGTTGCTAACTGCAGTAATCTGCAAGGAAGGCATGACCCGGGAAAGGAGAGCTCCGTGTGAGCGCACCAGACCAATGC
This sequence comes from Serilophus lunatus, assembly GCA_013399895.1. Lineage (NCBI taxonomy): Eukaryota > Metazoa > Chordata > Aves > Passeriformes > Eurylaimidae > Serilophus > Serilophus lunatus. Next base: position 210,088 of record VXBA01003015.1, on the reverse strand, counting down.
CGAGTGGGCATCAAACCACATTCCTGCCACACATCTCCTACTTGACTTACAGCTTCTTCAAAGTACTTACCAATGACCTATTTTTGTTGCTGGAAAAGTCACAGGTCCAAGAACGCAGTGTAATCTGAGGAGAGCCACAACAAGTCTGATTCTTTTACCTTGTCATGCCTTAGCGGAAACCTGTGGCTGACATTTCTACTCTCTGGTTTGTGGATTTAAGCTGGTATCATTCCATATGTATCCATACAGCAACCACAGCATCATGCAGGGATGTTGTAGGAAATAAAAGCCAAGCCTGTCTTAAAGGAACAAGGCTGAAATCCCCCCACAACACATAACTCCACAGCTGGTGGATCTGACTCAGGAACATGGTTCACTGGGTTGAATACAATAATTTCCCCTGGTCCTGCTCAGTCCCTGGAGATTTCCAGCTATGCTGCTGAAGTCTTCAGGGTTCTCATGAAACAGCCACTGAAGTGCTGCAGTTTGCAGCTTGGCACATTGGGCAAGTCACTGTGTATTTTTTCTCTCCATAATTCATGATGTGATCAGTTTGTATTGGATCAGCCCAACTCACTGAGCTGCTGCCTGCTCTGTATGACACACATAGAGTAGCCAGCAGGATTAAGGGAACACATCCTCATTGTTTTATATCAGGTGCACAAGGTCAAGTTGCATCACTCAGAGTTGGTTAAAAAAGGGCTTGCTGGTTCTTAGGGTCCAATCTTCTGATAGAGCTGGGTTTAACCCCCAAGGGCAAAAAACCCAATGCGTACACTGAGTCTCAGGATCACAAAGATGTGGTCCTTGTGTGCAGTCCCTCTATAAAGCTACTGCAAAGGTAGCTCAGAGAGCTCTAGCCCAGATATGCAGTGCTCTTCAAGCCAATTACGATACATGGTTCATAACCTTGCAACTGACAGGATTAATGGATTATTGGCATGAAGGGTTGTAGAAAGATGCTTTTAAAAGAGGAAGAAGAGAAAGACCAGAGATTATTTTAATGGTGTTTATTTGTTGGAGAACTCCAGACTCTGTAGGCTTTTGCTGGGCTGGAAATTCTGAGCCTTAAGAGGAGATAAGAGAAAGGATTAGGGTATTACTGTGGCAGTGGAGTTCATATGTTTTGTATTATTAATGTTTGTAAAGCACTTTGAAAATGAAAAACATCATAAAAGCTCTAAGTGCTGTATTTAGTAGGAGCTGCAGAAGAGGAACTTAAGTCTGGAAAGACACTTCTCAGCTATCAGTGTACAAGAGCTTATGTTTTTGAGAGGATCCCACAGTTGGATGCAGTCTGAAGTGGCAGACAAGTTGTTCAAAAGCCAATATGAGGAGGACACAAGAACACTGCAGGGTGTGAGGAAGGCTCCCATATCACGCATCAAAAAAAGAAGCCACTTAGCACTTAGAGTATGGGGAAAAAATGTCAGATTTGCTGGCTCATTTCTCTGGAGCTTACACAGGAGTGTTCTCTGAAAGGCACCTGCTTTAGCTAAACTTTCTTTAAAAGTCTGTTGGACAAGTGATCTTCCTCGCAGTGTTTAGGCAACTTCTGTAATGGAGGGAAAATCCTGACCAAGGGAGGGTAAGAAAAGCAACATTGGAGATCTTCTGGTAGACCCATCACTTCTGACCTGGACCAGAAAATTCATGTGGTCTCAAGCTGTCAGTGAGATGCTTCCAGGACTCAGAGCCAGGATTTTGATTCTAGGTACTTCATTTTTGATACTGTTTCACTAAGGCAGTGACTCCCCAGAAAAGTCAAGGTGAAGCTTCTTTTTATATTGCTTGCAGTCCCAGCTCCAGAGCCCTCCTCCAGCTATGCTGGCTGACAAACTACAGAGAAGAGCATTTTTTTTCCCAGTGAATCCATAAATAGATCTGCAGCGTCCCCACTGACAGCCCTGAGGAGCTTTCTGAGACACCTTTGTCGAAGCAGAAAGACCTAAAGGCCAGCTGAGGCTGTGGACAGGTATTGACAGCATATATTCCACTTTCCAAATGACAGGCATGTTCTTGTTTCCCCACTGCTTGACACTCTCTCTGACAAAACAGAATCTTTGCAGTTTTACACAGATCTTTCTTCACACATCAATCCCTATGTCAGATCTTTTCTTCATGCCAAGACTACATTTTACAACCCCAGCGTTAAAACCTGTATTTTACAGGAAGGGAGGCTCCAGACAGGTCAGTGTGGATGCTTTCTTGGTTCAGTCTATGTTTGCAGTCATGCACTGACTTTCACAATATCAGTTCCTTGGGACATCAGAGGCACCTTAAGGCTTACCTGCAGCAGAGGTTCAAGTGTGCCAAGACCATTCAGGACATCTCCATTTTGCCAGCTCCCTTCCTACCTCCCAGCAGCTAAAATGGACTGAGAAACTTTTCCCCCTCTCTACTACATTGCAAGCAGATAGTTCAGCCACGATACAGAGCAGGCTAGAGCGCTCCTGCTCAGAGTTCTTGCAGCAGCTGGCTGTGCTGTTGCCTAAGAGTGATAAGTCACAGTGATGCATGCAGGTATTCCACCTTCCACCCTTCCTTTTCTTATCTCGAATCTTAGTGCTGAGGAGCAGCCATACAAGCACTGCTGCTTCCCCGACCTGCAATGTGACAGATGTTAGGTATATTCAAAATGACATCTGCACCCCACAAGGGCTCCTATCCTGTATTTATAGCCCACCGTCACTGCTTAGATTTATGTCATTCAAATATTTGTCAGTTGTTATCCCACCTCCCCTGCACATCATTTAACTGAGCTTGGCGTATGTAAGCACTTTTAATCTTTATCATGAAGCACTTTTGCCCTTCCCAGGGCCTCTGATCATATTTGTAACTCTTCCTTGAGGCAACGTCAGTTCATCATTGCTGCTTTGAAAATATAGTGAGGAGTATGGAGCGTGCAGGCGGGGAGGTGCGGGAGGATCATTTCCCACACTCACACTCATCTCTCTCTCATGTCATCCCTCCTAAGGGTACCTTAACTTGTTTGCCTGCTCTAAAATCTCTCTCTTCCTTGGTGGTCATTGGTCTTTTCCCAAAGGATCACCTTTCCTACTAAAAACCCCCAGTCCTGGATTATTTTGCAACTTGCCAGAGCCGAGAGGGAGTTCATTTTCTTTCCTTTGTGTCTTTCTAACATCTCTGATGTCTCTTTCTATTTTTACTCAATCTGTGCTGGCATTCACAATGCCTCCCAACTGAGGCAGGAGAATGTAATTAACAAGCTGTTTACCTCTCCTTCCAGATCATTAATAAATATGTTAAACTAGACCACTACCTTGCTGAGTGATGCAAAAACCTGATGAGGCACATAGTTTGCTTTTTGGTTTTCAACATAGGCTGATGACAGTGAGAGTCCTTAAGAGTAAACTCCTTTCCAAGCCTGCACTTGAACTGAAATTCATTTCCCCTTGACCAGTTGCATGGACACCCTTTCGCATCAGCTCTAGTGAACCTGGTGATGAGACACCAAAGTTGGTGCCTGAGGAAGATATAGTTTGCTGAGTCACCTTAGTGTGACAGAGAACCTGCATCTCACTCAGAGCTCATTTCCCTTTCATAGAGTAACTGTGACATCACAACTACAGGACCCCAAAGCACCACCAGTTCTTGTACTCTTGTTGAACAACTTATGTCCCAGACTTTACTATCACTAATCTCCACATGTATTCTCTTGCCCATAACTTGAGATGCATGTTCAACGCTGAAGAACTGCTACACAAAACAGAAGCTCAGAGCAGACAAGTTAAAAGAGAGTTCTTTGGTAAACTTAATTCTTTAGTTTCTTTCAAAAATTTTCTCTAACATTTGCCTACACCATCAAGGGAGATTATGTGGGACACAAATAAAAAAATCTTCATGCAGAGCAAAGGCTCTGCTACCCAAAGATGGAAAGAGAAGAAGCATGCACTTCATTTAGAGCTGCTTCTGCCTCAAGGCAGGGAAGAGCCTAAACAGATCCTTATGGTGCCCTGCAGTTCCCTGGTTACATGATATCCGTAGAACAGTCAAGAAAGCAGCAATCAGTGTTACCTGCTTTTATTACAGCCTGCATGACTTCACCTTTCCTCCTGGAGGGAGGCTGGAGGGACTGCTCTCCGGACCATAAGGAAAAAGGCCTCCTCTTCTGTAATCACGTTTCTTGGGGACTGCCATCATAAATTCCAGTGACAGAACTAAAATTAACTGCAATACTGGTTTTCACTTAACATAATACTTGCTTGGTGAAAGACAGGAAATCTCTGCTCTGTGAAAGACTTTGATGTTTTGACCCTTCAGAAGAAAAAAAAAAACTATTTGAGGATGCTCCAGAGGAGATGCAACCTGAGGTAACCCATTTGGACACCTACTCTGGCAGCCCACAAGTCCCAGGCAGCTTCAGGGGCCTAAGGTGATGTTATCTGCCTAGGCTGCCTGCCTTTGGTGACGCCTGCCCAGTGACAGGTGAGGGGCAGCTGGGGGTCACAAGCGGCAAAAATGTGGAGGTCCCAGCAGACGCTTTCTCATGCTGCTCATTGCCACTATGGAGGGATCTTTGCAAAACGCTGTGACATCCACAAGGTGGCAAATTCAGCTGAAGGATGTTTTGCTAGCAATTTATTTTGCTGCCAGTGAGGATGAGGCTGAAGAAGAAGAGGGCAAAAGCAAAGAGAAATAAAAGAATCCAGAAAGGCTGAAATGCCTCAGATTGTCCAGTCTTAGGCTATATAACAGAAGAGCTAGAAAGTTCATCCTTTGGATGATTTTCCCTTGTTTTTTTGATTTTATTGTGTAATTGCTGTCAGCAGTGGTGTGAATATGGGGCAGATGTCTGTCTTCTGCCAACAGAGCAGAACAGAAGTGCTCTTCCAGCGTTTTATACTCTCTGTAGTCACCTTGGCAGGGAGATGGGTTTGCTTGCTTGTTTTTCTTAATGGATAATTAACATTGCAGGCAGCAAGTGACCTGGGAGAGGAGAGAAAGTGTGCACACAGCTCAGCCTTCAGATTGTCCCTCTGGGCCATTTGCTGACCTTGGAATCTGAAGGGTCTTTCCAGTGACTTTGGCTATCCTGATGCTCAATTTGCTGTTGGATGGTGCCCGATGGATGCCAGAGACATGCCTCAGCCTTCCCCCCACCGTCCTCGTTTACAGGCCAATTAGTGGGTGCCGGTTTTGTTTTCCAGCCGGCACGTTAGCCACCCCAGCGATTTAACAACTGCAATTTTCATTTACAGTTGACTTTGAACAGTCAGTTTTATACATACGCAGTGAAATAATGGTATAATTAACCTAGGAAAATCCATTAAAAGAGTTCGGAGTTTCAAAACATGGAGCACACAATTAGGAAACCCCGTGGCTGAGATTACTGCTGAGATCTAATTCCTCCTCACACAGCTCATCTCTACTTTGATTTGAGATGGGAGCAATTTTCTCTGCAAGGATTTTTCACCAAAAGTTTCACTAATTTTCTAAATTTTATTCTTCTAAGGAAAAAAAAAAAATCAAAATTGTGAATGAAAATTAATTTAAATAGTTTGAATTAATAGGCTTTTTAGGGAATACTTCAAGTTAATAATTTTGGATAAGTTGTATTTTAATAGTTTCAAAATATTTTCTAGTAGTTTGGGCTTTTCTTTTTTGGTTTCTTTTTGACTTTTCAGGTCATTTTTAAAAATGAGGAGACATTTTAAAAGTTGTACATTTCTTCCTGTCTTAGAAAAGACAAAGAGCTTTCCCTCAACTTTCAAACTTTTCAGTGTAGCTCTTTTTTCAAGTTAGTTTTTCAAGCTGGTTGTGTCCAGAAAAACAACACGAAAGACTTCTTACACAAATCTGCATTCCCTCACACAAAAGTAATTAAAAAGACATTCTCCACTAGTTATCATAAACACTGTTTAATCAGGTGTCCACAGGCTGTTTGCTCCACCGAGCTGTTTGTGCAGGATGGATGATGTTTAACGAGTCAATAGCCAATATTTCTTTTCATCCCCATCAGGTAACTTTTCCAGGCCTCTCTTTTGGACCCTATACATCACCTAGATTAATATTTAAATTTGTGGACTTGTCTTTTGTATGGCATTTGAGTCCAGAGGGCTGCAGTTCTGCCTCACTGGGAGAAGGAAACGCCATCCTTGTTTATGATAGAAGAAGTGGCAAATCCTGTCTGTTTTGGGGAATATTGCTGGGTTTTAGAAATGTGGCCTTTGGGGCATTTCTTTAGCAGGTTTAAATCTGTCCTGTTGACATAAAGGGATGCCCCTTAGTTCTGGGCGGTGTCTTTCACAATCACCCTGTGCACCCCACAAGCAGGCACAGCCCACTGGGGTGCCCCAGCTCCTGTGCAGACGTGTCACATTCCTGGGTGCAGCATCACCCGCTGTCTGTCTCAAGGCAGACACACAGGGCTCCTACATCCCACTCCCTTCCTCCTTCACTGGGTTTTGTTACAGTAACCTCCAGTGAGCTCCACAAATACACTGTTCCCTTCCCCTCTGTGCTTGCTTTAATAAACATACTCAACCACTCAGGGCCTAGGGTGACCCAAGGCTCTCCACTATTAACCTTTCTGCCTGCTGAGAATTGGACATTTGTTCCTTCCTTCCCTCCCTGTCTTATCTTGGTTTTAATCCATGCCTTGGCTTTTCCTCTCATCCTGTGGTTACCAGGTTTCCTTAATAGCCTCCTATGAGGGACTTTATCAAAAGCCTTTTGAAAGCTTAAATAAATTATAGGCACAACTCCTCCACTATTCCCCGTTATCTTGTTAACCCTTTTGGAGGATTCCTGGCTCAGGTGAGAGAGCAGAGCCCTCACCTGCCTGCATAGGCCTACAATGGCCAGAACTGCACAGAGCCCCTGCCTGGTTCAAGAGCATGTGGCATTGATGAGGCTGACACATTCTTCGGTGCCACTTCAGGAGAAAGAGCTGCTCTTAGGAACTGAATAGCCATCCATCAATTCCCTTCACTAAACACTAAAAAATATGTCGTGCTGTTCAGTGGATTTGGAAGGATTTTATGTGATTTCTGTTTTAATTTTGATTTGCAATCAAGATTATTCATAGACAAGTGTTAGACAACGAAGGTATTTCCAAAGAAAGAAAAAGTGCTGTGCCGTGCAGGTATTTATGGGGGTGGTTTCAACAATTTTTAAAAGGTCTTTTTGTAAATAATTTTGAATCAGAAGGAACCCACATGAGATGAATCCAAGTGTCTGGTGGAAAAGCCATTTCATGGACATGGAACATAATGGTCTTCCCCCATCTTCATGATGTGTTTCTGTCCTTTGAGTTTTAGCTTGCCACAAGTCACAGATGAAGGAGGCACCCCTGCGGCTGGATGAGGATAGATGGTGAGTGATACTCCAAGGTAGCAGTCACAGCTTGCTCCCAAGCTGGGGTCTATTTGAATGAGTTGTACCCCACTGTGTAGGTTGTAGGATGGTGACAGGTCACTGCCACATGTAATTGGGAGGAGGCTATCCCAGCCTTCACACCTTCTGCAGGTAACCCCTTGGATGAGTCATGATGGGAAATGCATCCTCTCCACAGGATGTGTCCCTGTCCTCAGCTTTTTCTGGAATTCAGTACCTGGATTCAAAATGCCCTTTGCAGTTTGATAAGTAGGGCAAGCACCTCCTGAAAGTTCCAGGCTCCTCTTGGATATGTATCCCTGTTGTTGCAAGTGGCCACCTGCACACCATTCCTCATTACTTTATCTTTTGAAACCTGTTGTGGATGTCATTGATGGTGTATTTAACACCCTGGGAAGCATGGAGTTCAGCCTCAGCCACCTCCTCAAATCCTTTTGCCTCTTGCCAGCTTTAAGAGTCATACCCCATGCTTCTGGGTTTTTTCCCTTCCACTTGTACATCAAGCTGCATCTAAATCAGAGCAGCTCAATTACATTTTTGCTGAAATCTCCTGGGTAATTTGAGCGAGATTGGCTCAGCAGGAAGCGATGTGTTAGCTCTGGCTTTGCCAAGCAGTTCAGGTATTGTGTGCCCTCTCCACGGCCATGGCAGGGCTGTGGAACTGCCTCCTGAGAAACCAGGAGATTAGGAAGAAACAGGGTGTGATCGCCTGCAGGAGTTTCTGGGACTGTGAGGTCCAGAAAACCTCCATGTAATACACCAGGACGCGACCTGATCTCCATCTCCTTTTTAATTCCTTCTCTACACCCACTCTGCAGGCACTGTGTTGCAAAGTGAGGACAGGACTGCAAGCAATTGCACTGCAGTAAATGTAGATGGCAGAGATGGGCAAAAGAAGAGCTGTGCTTACAGTGGAGTTCCCCCACCCCCTTGGTGCAGGATAGGCTCTCCATCAACCAGGGGTTTTCATGAGCAAGCCAGCACTGACACCTACACGTGATTTAGCAGTGCATTGCTGGGCACAAGGTTAATGTCTTTCTCCATCTGCATCCGACTCTCTGTATCTTGACGGTCTGCTGTTAATAACAAAAAAATAAAAGGAGCTCTGCCATGTATATGGACTTTCATATCCCAGGTAGCCTGAGTGTGAATGCTTAATGCCTACCTGATTATTATTCGTTTGGTATTCAATAGTTAGAAAAAATAAAAAGTCCTATAGTTAGAGAGTGAGATAGGGATGTTTAATTTCAGGCCATTATCTCCTGGTAATTGCTGGAGGAATTTCATTCTGTGCCAGTGCAATGGAAAGAAATCAGGTTTTTTTCCCCGTTTATGGGGGAAAAAAAAAAAAGACCCTGCTTTTCTCCAAGGGGCTCAGGGCTTTCAGGCCATGGCTGGAAGCAAGAGCTGTGGCTGCTTTATCAAATTCACATTTCATTTCCAGCATGCACCCAAGCCTCATGTAAATTATAATGAGAAAAGGGGGAAAAACAAAGAGATAGAGCTCAAGAGATGGGAAATGATAATGAAATCAAATGAACTCAGGGCCTTTGAAGACTAACAGAGACACAGACAGACAGATATGTACACAGTGACAAAGACAGAGACAAGCAAGAGACACGCATGAGGAAACAGTCAGAGTAGAAGGCTGATAGAGACAAAATTGGAGATTTGCACCCACAACGTGCACAAACACACCGCATATGAGTGATCCTGGAAGGATCTCTGCTTCACACAGACCTCTCAAGGCATGGTTCTGAGATGTACAACTCACAGGAGACTCCTGATTCCAGTTTTCCCTCCATGTTCCAATCCTGCCTTGCTGCTTCAAAAGCCCCAAGGATATATGATGGAATCTAGCACCATCTTCCCCATGGGAAAGGACCCTTTCCAGTCTACAAACTAGCAGTTCCATCCTTTCCAGTGCAGCCAAGCCCCAGAGCTCAGCACATTGGAAGGTTGTGCCCACTGCATGACCTGACCCAGCAGTAAGTCATTCAGGGAGACAGGAAGGGGAGAAAGTCCCAGTAAACTCTGCTGCTTCCCAGTCACCTGCTTGAAGTGACCTCCACTGAGGTCAAGGTTGAGCCTGGTACGTGGAAGACAGCCAATCTCACCTGCCCAGCTGGGGATGTGGTCCTGGGGTTGGAGAATGGGAGCTCTTCTACTGCTGGATGTGATGTAAACCTGAAGATAGCATCTCATTTCTGCTGGATGCTGAGATTTGTGTTATATCTTATTAATGAGAGCTCTGGCGAGTATTTCCAGGGCTGTTGGGGCAGGAAAACGTTTGTTATTCTGTCTGTTTCAGCTTCACCTCCAAACTCTCTAATGTCTGGGGTGATGAAGTTGCAAGAAGGGGTCTGAGACCTGGTAAGTGTCATTCTTCAAAGCCCAGCTGGCCAGTGTTACATTAAAGAGTAGCTAGGGTCCCATCACTATGTGAAAAGTTTGGGGACTGTGTCCCAGAAGTTCCCAAATAACAAAAGAGAGGGAATGGCCTTTCTTCTCTCTGAATCATATCTGTACCCCAAGGGAACAGATCCTGCACGTCTGGAAGGGGAAACTTGGCTACCCTGGGTGCCATGATCCACCAGGGCCAGAAAAACATCATGAGGTCAGTTTTATTGAGCTTTAGGGAGCTTCAGTTTATGGGCTACCTACTAGATCAGTTACTCCAGCAGTTTATTCCTCTCATTGCTGGAAATCTGTGGGTTTTTTCTAGCCACAGAGGGAAACAGAAGGAAAAGAGAAAGCTGAGCCTTCAAACACTGCAACTACCTAAACCAAAATACCTCGAGAATAGCCAGGCAAAATCAATACAGGAACATCCAAATCGCAGTGCTGTAAGCAAAGTAATTTCCCAGCTACCTGGGAAAAGTACATGTGCTTGCTTGAGTAACTTCTGAATCACTCGTGATGAATCATATATAAGGATCCTCCATGAATTATGAAGGATTAATTTAGTCATATGTAATTATTGTCATTGTGATTATGGGAATAGCAACAACCAGTGCCAGTGGGCCCTGGGTGAACAAAGAATAGACAGGACTCAAAACTCCTTCAAAATGTGCTGAGGTGCACATCACTGCTCAGGCTAGGGTAAGAGGTAGGCAGAGAACAAACAGAGGTTAATTCTTCATCTGCCTTCTGGGGCGGGAGGTCAGGATGCCAGCAGTCACTTTTCCTTGTCCCTGTCAGGGATTGCTACCTGGATAAGGATCCCAGAGGTTGGTCCACTCCTGGACAGCAGCTGAAGATTCCTTGGGCGAGTGAGATGTCTGCTACTGGGGATGCTGGATGTTGTGTGGGAGTCCAGGAAAGTCAGGATGAGGCTGTTAAGGAGTGGAGATCAGCACAGCTCTCTGGAGTGTGTTACTGAAATCCCAGGACAGGGCAGATTGTACCTTTCATCAGGCCTCTGGGTGCTCTGTGGATTCTGTGAGCAGCAGACTGGCACCAATGGGGTCTGAATTTGCACAAGAATAATTTGAAAATCCTTCAGAACTTGCTAAATTCTCTTGGCTCTAACAAAACCAATGCAGGAAAAGCAGGATTAAAAAAAAAAAAAAAAAGAAAAGAAAAAAAAAAAAAAAGAAAAAAAATGAAAAGAAAAAAGAAGAAGCCAGAGATTGATTCTTACCTCATATCATTAAAAAATAAATTGCTGTAGCGCTATAACATAAAGTAAGAATCAATCTTATTTTTTAACACCAGAAATAACCTAATGAAATACAAGATTGATTCTGAATATGGGCTTCTTGGTGGAGCCCCTGTGGGAATTGATTACAAAATTGAATGTCTAGAGCTGATAAGATGAATTTGGAATAAATCTTACTTTTAACTACTCCCTTTTTATGCTCATAAAAAAAAGAAAGATTGATTCCAATCAAAACTTCTTCTAAAAAGTGAGACAGTTTCGATTTGTTGAGGCAGTTTTTCAACAGAACAGCACTGAACTTCAGAGCCAATCTCACCCCTAGTTATGCGTTCCCCAGGGAGGAAAAATACGAGGCACAATATTTCTGATTTACAGCTCGAAATGAGACAGTAATGATCATAATAATCAGGACAAGAAGAAGGAGAGAGCCTCAAGTGGATGGCAGCTCTCTCGACTGATGATGCCAAGGGAGGCAGTGGTTTGGAAAAGAAAGGTGGAGGAGCAGCTCCCCCTCCACTATGCTGCAGAGGACTGCTGAGGACACCTCGCATAATGCAGACTCCAGGATCTAGCCTGAGTCTGTTTGTTTTGCAAAACCAAAATTCTGCTGGGAGTCCTGCCAGCTTCCCAAGGCTGCACCTCCAGCATCTCCTGCCTGCCCCAGATCAGTGGTAGCTTGTTTGAGCCTCCAGCACCCAAGGGTAGTAAATATCTTGGAGTTTCCAGCTTCAGCTCATTTGTAGCCAATTTAACCTAATCACATTACACCATGCCATAGTAGATGCTTAAACTCCCTTTAGCCAACTGACCAGCTCTCCAGGATGGAAGCTGCCTAGTCAGACTAACCTCAGAGTGTTAGGCTAATCAAGCTTTGCTTCCAGACTGTCTGTAATAATTTCCATACCCTTATTTCTAATTGCACTTCATGGCTTCACTCCTGTGGGCAGCAGCCCTGGTCTTATCAAAAAATGAGGCAAAGTGCTCATTCAATCTCAGATCCCATTCTGAGCTTTCTCTAATCTCTCTCTTCTCATCACTGCTTTGCAGGAGGCAGTTCTAGAACTCTTGTTGGTTGGGTAGTTACTTCTCATCTGTAGCTTATATTTATTCATAGCCTATTAACACATGTTTTTTTCTAGTATCAATATTTTATTTCAGCTTCAGTCACTCCTTTTTTCACCTGGGCATCTCTGCAACATGGTGGTTTGCTTCTATCTCTTCCAGTGACTGCTTCTGCATCAGAAGAAATGTTATTCTGATACCCAGCTTGTGTCTGTTTTTCAGCTGCTGAAGAAAATATGAAGGCTATCTCTCTCTTTTTTTCTCTCTCTCTTTCCTTATGTCACAGAAATGCAGAATCATAGAATGGTTTATGTTGGAAAGGGACCACAGGTTCTTTGGGCAACCTGTGACAGTGCCTCACCACCTTCCCAGTAAAGAATTTCTTCCTAATATCTATCTAAATTTCTCCTCTCTCAGTTTGAAGACATTTCTCTTTGTCCTATCACTACATGCCCTCATCAGAAGTCTCTCTCCATCTCTCCTGTAGCCCCTTTAAGCACTGAAAGCTGCTGTAAGATCTCCCCAGAGACTTCTCTTCTCCAGACTGAACAACCCCAAATCTCTCATCCTGTCTTCCTAAGAGAGGTGTTTCAGCCCACTGATCACTTTTGTGGCTTCCTCTGGATTCAACAAGTCTATGTCCTTCCTGTGCTGAGGACCACAAGGATGAATGCAGCACACCAGGTGGGGTCTCATAAGAACAGCGGAGAGGCAGAATTTCCTCCCTTGACCTGCTAGCCATGCTGCTTTGGATGTGATTGAATACACTTGCTCTATGGTTCAATATGGCTCCTTCCTTTCAATTCTCACAAAAAGGAAATTTAAAGGGAACAGCATCTAGAGGATCTGCTTCACGGATCAGAATTTTTTTTTCCCACTAAACACATTTTTGTTGCACTGGGACTGCACACAGAAGCAGTCTGCGTCTGTCTTTCCCACAATTGTGCAGCCATGACTGCTTGGACATAGCCCTGTCCCCATGGTGTGTGAATTTTAGACAACTCCCTTCTGCTTTGCCTGGATCTCCCACATTCCCAGCAAAAGACTTTGGCCTCTCCCTTTTCCAGGACACACATACCAGACCCAGCTGGGTGATGGATCCTAGATGAGATGTGTTTTTCTTCTTACATATGGGGTCCTGGAGAGACAGTGGTCCCAGTGCTGCATTCCAGCTGGGGGGGTACCATGCAGCAGGGCGCCTGTGAGCAGACACACAACCCCAGCTGTGCCGAGCACGGGGACTCCTTCCCCGTCACGCGCTGGGCACACCAGATGTGCTCCTGACGTCCTTTAGTGCTGTGACGCACGGGGAAGGCGAGGGAGCTGCAGCTTGATGCTCGCCCTGCACTCCGGTGAACCTTCGGGTTGCCACCACGGTCCATGCTGACTTTTGTGGCACAGGCGGGAAGAGGTATTCACCCTCCTTTTCCCCTTCTTGGACACTCGGCTGCGATTTCAAAAGCACTGCAGGTTGAATTTTTCAGTGAGGACCTTCCTGGTTCCTGCAAACAGGGAGGCAGCTCGTTGGTCTAGATGAAGGACAATTTCATTCTCTTATCCCAGCAAAATCTGGTCTGCATTAAAAATAACAAAAACTCTCTCAAACCCACTGTGTTTAAATAATGTTAAAGATCTGACTGAAAGCATCGAAAGCAAATTCCAAGCCTTAATGAAGAAAGATTGTCTGGCATGGTAATAATAATAAACTCATAAGTGCACATATGTATGTATGCATGTATATATAGAAAAAGAATTTCATCTGAGGAGCCGAGAGCCCTGTAATTAGCCTGATCTCATGGCTGCACCAGGAAGCACAGGAGGTAAATGCTCTTGTCTAGGTGTTTTCAGCTCAGTGAAGGCAGGCACAGAGAAAAGAGGTGATCTAGAGGAGAAGAGGAAAGCGAGTTGTCTCCCACTTTATCCTTGTCACAGTTGCAGCCCAGGAATGGCTGCTGGGCAAGAGACCTGTTTTTGAGCCCCTGCTTTGCAGTGGAGTCAATAAGACCTGTGGAAGCAAGTGTCTGTCAGGTGGCTGTCCAGAGGAGATACGGTGACCTTGCTCGAGAGGCTGTTTTGCAGCCATGACACATAGGTGAGGTACCCAGCGTGGGTTACAGGCCTTGGGATCAATCAGAAATGAAAGGTGAATGGGAAACACCATGCCCATTAACGTCACAAGAGGGCAGACAAGGCGGTGGCAGGGGAATTTGTGGAAGGCTAACCCCACACAGGTCACCAGAGCTAAGCATCCCAGCTTCCAGCCCTTGCAGCAAAGAGCTGTCCTTGTCCCATAGGGCATCAGCGAGATTATCCTTCCATGCTGTGGGTTTGTTCAGCAGCTTTTTCACTGACTCAGGTGATAATGCTCCCAGCCCTCCCTAGGGACATCCATTCAGCAGTTTCTGTCATACTCCTCCACTACATTATGCTTAACAGATCCTCCTCTGCCTTCCTGTTCATGTCCTTCAGATACCTGTGTGGTGATGAGAGGGGAAGGAAGGAAAAGAAAGCACCTTTTAGTTCCTACCTGTGCAGGTAGTTGCACAGTGGGAGCTGGAAGAGCAATGCCAATGAACCACAAGCCACAGGAGCATGGAAAGCTTAGCAGGTGGCCAGTCACCATGATGAAGAGTGAGGGATGGGTGCTGAATTGGCTAGGAATACAGGAGAGCTGGGAGGCATCTCCCTCTGGGGCACTTCTGTGCAGGGCAGTTCCTGAAGGTCAACAACAAGAAGTCAGAGCCCAGACTGTACACACTGCATCTGGGGATCTTCACAGCAGAGCCCTTTCTGGACCCTCTGGCAGATACCTGGTCAGCTTGGAGCTGTGTATTTCAGTCCTTCCTCACTTCTCTGGGCTGAACTCACTATATAATCATGTGAGGCCACTGTCTCCCACAGCATTCTCCTGTGGGAAACCGGCAGCCCCCGGCTTCAACAAGTGCACCCTTCACTGGGTAAAAAACTGACCGGGCCCAGAGAGTGGTGCATTGATGTACATCCAGTCACAATGGTGTTCCAGGACTCAGGGGCCATCCCTGTTTAACACCTTTATCATCAGTCTGGACAAGGGGATGAAGGGCGCTCTCACTAAGTTCAAGCTGGGCAGGAGTGTTCATCTGCTGGAGAGTAGGAAGGCTCTGCAGAGGGCTCTGGACAGGCTGGACTGATGACTGAGGCTAATCGTGCGAGGTTCAACAAGTGTCGAGTCTGGGCCTTGGGTCACAACCAACCCCTGCAGGGCTCCGGGCTGGGGGCAGAGTAGCTGGAAAGGTGCTCGTGACACAGAAGGACCTGAGAGTGCTGGTTCACGGTGTCTGTTTTTTGGGTGGCCAAAAACGCCAAGAGCATTCAGGCTTTCGTTCAGCAATAATGTAGCCAGCAGAACCAGGGAAGTGATTCTTCTCCAGTACTAGTGAGGCACTTTGAATCCTGAGATCAGTTCTGGGCCCTTCACAACAAAAAAGGTGTTTTGGTGCTGGAGTGTTTATAGAGGAGGGCAACAGAGCAAGGGAAGGATCTGGAGCACAAGTCGACGTGGAGCAGCTGAGAGAGCTGTGGCATTTAGCCTGGAGGAAAGGAGGCTCAAGGGAGACCTTATCACTCTTTACAGCCACCTGAAAGGAGGGTGTAGCCATGTAGGCATAGGTCTCTTCTCTGAGGTAATAAGACAAGAGGAAATGGACTTAGGTTGCACTAGGGGAGGTTTAGAGTCAATGTTAGAAAAAAATTCTTCATTGAAAGGGTTGTAAAACATTGTGGCAGCCTGCCTAGGGCAGTGGTGGAGCTACCCGTCCCTGGAGGTATTTAAAAGACTTGTAGATGTGCCACTTGGGGAGGTGGTTTAGTGGTGGACTTGGCAATGTTGGGTCTGTGCTTGGATTCAGTGGTACTAGAGGTGTTTTCCAACCTAGGCAATTCTATGATTCTATGATCTCCCAAGTGCAAATCTGGACAAACAACTAAGTAATCAGAGAAATATGTACTTACAGTCACCTCAGTTTGCTCCCACGGCCTCCATGGCCCTCTTAATCACCTGGGCTTGCTTATGCTGTACAATTTGCATGGTAATTATATTTAACAAGAACAGCAATAAGGGAAATAGAAAGTGTAATGTTGTTATCAAGGCATAATTATTCCTGAATAATTCTGTGATTACAGTTTGCTGTGTTTGGAAGTAATTGTCACCAACCCTTTTCAGTGTAGCATGTTCCCTCTCACTTCTGTGGCATCAACCCCAGGAGCCTTTAGTTCCTGGTCCTCTACAGCCACTAGGATTGTTTAGACTCTCAAACATGGTGTTTTGTGGCACCTAGACTTGCACCTAGCTGAGCAAGTGTGTGGAAATGAGCATGATGAGCATGTCATTCTAGCACCTTAACTTCTCCACAGGGTCTCTGCCACACATACTGACAGCTCAGGGCAGCACAGTGTGTCAGACATGCTTCGGCAGAGCAACAGGGCAATGCCAGGGACAGGATGCCTATCCTAAGGGCATCCCTGCAAAAGGGATGCAGCTGGGCGCTGAGCCATCCACTCTGTCTGTGGGAGGATGGGGACACAGCATCTCCCTGACCAGCCAAAATTTCAGTTCACCACACCAGAGCTTCCTGCTGTGCAAGGCCTGGCTGGCTAAAATGTGAGGAGCCTGCATAGTCCTCCCTCTCAGAGCTTGAGATTTCAGTGACTGGACAAGGGTCTGCCTGTCCCCTTTGCACCAGACGGGCTGGCTATTATCTCTGCTGGTGTGTTCCCCCACAGCCAGCTCCAGGGAGAGGCTGTGAGAGAGCAAAGCCTCTGTCTTTCCCTTCTACTACAAGGAAAAGACAGGGACTCAGCTGGTAAAAAGTCAGCCCCTGCCCCCCTCCCCCTTCTCCAAAACCCAACAGTGGAGATGTCTGCTCTCAATTTTCCCTGTCCAGAAACTGGTAAATCACAAAAAATGCTGTCCTTGTCCCCCTCTCCCACTCCGAGCTCAGGGAGACAAGGTATAAGGGCAGCCAAAGGCTGCTGCTGAGATGCTTCCCAAGCTGCAGCCTCTCTGGCTGCCAATTTCCCCCTGGTGAAATCAATGTGCCAGGTCTCAGCCAAAGAGCTGTTGTAGGGTGGGCATCTGCACATGCATGCTAAGTACCTGCTTGGTCCAGGTCACATATGTCACAAGGAAGGAGAGAAGGTGCAGCTGAATCCCTACAAGCTGAGGAAGAGCTCAGCTGTCCTTCTTAGAGACTCCTAGAACGATGCCTGCACGCTCCCTGGTGGGTTTCTGGGCACACATAGAGGACAGACTGTTTTAGTCCTGCTCAGGACATTAAATCCTATTGTCTTTCTGTGCTAGCTCACAGATGACAACCCCAAGGAGGATGATAAAGGCCCCTGGAGCCAGGATTTAAATTCTGCGAATATGCAGAGACCTCATATTCAGGTGTCTGAGTCTAGCTCACCTTCTACAGCTTCTCTGAACACTTGTAGCTGCTCCAAGAAACCCTCTGAAATCTCTCAATCCCCTGAAATGCAAAAATGAGAAGAAAAACACAACTGCTCTGTAATGTATAGCTGCTTTGCTAGCTAAAAGGTGTCTGAAAACATCAGGCAAGGTATTCACTGGAGCCAATATGGTCTGTAAATCATAGAGCACACCAGTGTTTAAGGGTCTGGTGGTGGCTGAATTGAATCATTCCAGAGGCTAGTAGCAAAGGAACATGTGGGATGGGAGGCAGGAAGGGTTGCAAGAAACTGCCAGGAAAGCACAGGAGCAAGAGGGAAGAGTTTCTAGGAAGAAAGTGTGGGAGGACATGAGCTCAGGAAAGGTTGTAACCCATTATAAACTGAAGATGGTGAAACCACAGGCTGGGAATGTCATGCAGGAAACAGGCAATTGAGGCTGCCTTTCCTTCTCTCTCACACACAAAATGCAGCTTGCAAACACAACTGAGTGCCAATCTGTAGCCCAGCCATAGGCACTCCAGGGAAGAACCAAACAAGACAGGTTTTGGTGGGAACAGATCCCACTGCAGCCTTGAGTGCACAGACTTGTACAGGAGAGCACAGCAGGCTGCACTCTGCCCGTGCTGGGACCCTTCAGACTCCATGCAGTAGACCCTCCTCAAGAGAAGTTCCTGCAAGGTCCAGTGTGTTAGTAAAGATCTGATTCCTGTTTGTGCAGCTTGAAGGGATCAGACATGGGAGGGATCTCAGTGCTGGAGCCCAGGATCAGTAGACACTTTCACCAAGTCCCTCTAAGTATGGCTGTCATATGCTGCGGCACAGAAAGAATTTGTGCTTTGTGGATGTCAGCTCAGCCTCAACCCTACAATGTTTCAACACTGTTGTGACTCCATCTGGCTGCTTCCGTAGAAGGGATGCAGCCGGAATGCTGGGGAGGCAATGCTGAGTAAGACGAAGTACCCATTTCCCCATGTCATAATAAATACTCCTAGCACTCTCCTGGCCCCACTTAGCAAGCAGCCACACCGAGTCACACGTTGTTTCTGTGTGTTTAGTTACAGACCCTGAAGAGCTTTTTCATCTGTAAATTTATTTTGTCTTTCCTTAAACCCATGCAAACTTTTAGGTTCCACAGCATCATGCAGTAACCAGTTCGATATATCTATCACACCTTGCACAGGAAACCATCTCCTTGGCTTGCTTTTTACATCTGCTAGCAATTTGTTTTGTCCTCTGCTTCTCATACCGCCTCTTTCCACCTTGCCACTATGCCTTCTACCACATCTTTGGTTTCCTCTTTCCTGGACTGTAAGTGAGCAAAGCTACTCATGCATTTGTCAGAAGGGGAACTGTTACAAGCTTTTCATCTTCCTTCTTGAGTCTTTTGCTGTCCTGCAGCTTTCCTCTGAGAGGAAGGATCAGTGCTGTGTGTAGTACCGAAAAGATGAACAACGGGTTTTCATATTGACTGGTCCTGACTTTAGAGCAGAGCTCAGCTAAACACTGGGACATGGCCACAGAGTTGTCAGCAGGGAAAGGAACTGAGATAGCTTCCAAATAGGCTTTTGTTTGAAAACAAGGCTTATTCACATGAAGACAGAAAGGCTTGTTGAGGAGGCTATTGGGAAGCCAGGGAAGAACTTTGCAATACCTTTGTAACCTCTTCCCTTTTCTCTGCTGCAGAACAGAAGACCTTGTGTCACTCCTATCTGTTAGGGATGCTGGGTCAACCCATCTGCTCCAACCCCATTCTCTCTCAGTGGTTTGATTCAGATTGGAGAGATACGGGAATGGTTCACACATGAAGGCAAGACGTCTCCATTCAATGCCCTGCTAACTCCCTTGGTAAAGCAGAGCTGCTTTGTTAATCATATCCGTGGATTAGCATGGGTTTATGAGCTCCATAAGGAAGCATTTGGAATCATAAATTGCATTTTCACCACTTAGCCCAGGAGAATCTCTGGGGTTTGGTAGACAGATATAAAAGGAAACCTTTAGAGAGAGCAAGGGGGATAACAAAGAGATTATCAGAACTATGCTTGAAAATTAATAGACCAAATGAAAATTAATTAATGGACTAAATCCAATTAATAGACTAATTCAAATCCTCTTTGAAAATGTGGTCACCTCAATCACTGATCGTCTTTCCACACTCCCACAAAGACAGTTCAGCTTCTTCAGCAAACTGGGCTAAGAAAGGCCAGACTGGAGTGGCAAGGGGGGAAGTTGGAGTTTTAAGGGTTGGAGTTACCCCTGCAAGAGGGAAAGCAAGAAGAAAACCAGCATAGGCCTGGCACAGGTATGGGGAATAATCCTGAAGCAATTAAAAAGCTAGTATCTTCTCTCTTTAATGAAAACTATGATGCTAAAAACACAGTGAGCATTAAGAGCAGTTGTCATCCTGCTGTTTGGTTTGTATCTGGATTAGATTTGTGTTAAGGATGGAATATGAGTCTGGCTAAGTATTACTTTCCACAAATACTTGGCTTTTAAAAAAATCCCAAATGTGGAGTTTATCACATTCAGACCCAAATAAACTGCAGTTGATGTGAAGAGCAATAAAAAGTAACAGGAGAACCAAACAAAGGGGCACCAAGGGTGGCACTGCTGACCACAGAGAGGGGAAGCGCAAGGTGTGATTGGGGTGTGGAAGGCTGGGAGCAAGGGAGGGGACAGAGGTGGAAAGCCACTTTGTCATCATTCTGAGGGAGTCACCAGCTCACTTCAGGTCTCCACTTTCTCCATCCCAGTCATACAACGCTACACAGCAAGACCCAGGGATTCTCCAGCTTCTCCTAGACCATGCGTTTTTTGAGATGGAGCAGGACAGAAACACTGGTGTGGTAAAAAACAGTGTTAACTCACCAACAATAAGGGAAGTTCATAATCACCAGCTCAAGTGGAGGCAGCTGGGCTGGAGACTTCTGAATTTGGGCATGTCAATCCCATACTCTAACCATCAGTAGGAAAGTGGTCCAAACTGGTGTTGTAAGTGAAACACTGGTAGAGGAAGACTTTAAGATGACATCTAGTCCTAAGGGAGTTGGTAAAGGGAGTACCAGCCTGTGCTGGTTTTGCTGGGATGGAGTTAATTTTTTTCCTAGTAACTGGTACAGTGTTATGATTTGGATTTAATATGAAATAATGTTGATAACACACTGATGGCTTAGTTGTTCCTCAGTAGGGCCTACTCTAAATTAAAGACTTTTAGTGCCAGCAAGAAGGCATACAAGAAGGTGCGAGGGACCACGGCCAGGACAGCTGACCTGAACCGGGCAAAGGGATATTCCGTAACACAGAATACCATGCCCAGTACATAAAATGGGGAGAGTGGACTGGGAGCAACCAATCACTGCTGGGGAACAGGCTGGGTATCGGTCAGTGGGTGATTGAGAAATTGTGTGGAACATCACTTGTCTTTCTTGGGTTTTATTCCTCTCTCTCCCTCTCCTTTTTATTATCATTACTACTATTATTATTACTACTACTACTGTCACTACTACTACTACTATTATTATCATTACTACTATTACTACTATTTTTATTATTTACTATTCCTACTATTAACCTGTTCTAATCTCAGCTCATGGGTTTTGCCTTTTTCTGATTCTACTCCCCATCCCACCAGAAAGGGGAGGGCAGGGAGTGTGTGGGTAGCAGTGCAGTATTTAATTGCCAGTTGGGATTAAATCGTGACATAGCCAAAACACCTGTTGCCTCTAAAAGAAGGAACTTTCACCCCTTAAGTGATTGTTTGGCTACCATAAATATGATTGTCATTTTTGAGGGTTTGAAGACTTTTCCAGCTGCCTCATGGAAAGAAGGCTACCCTCTTTTTCCTGGCTGAAGAGTCCTACTAGGATGCAAGGATCTCAAAATTGCTCTTAAAACATACAGGAGAAGTTTTCTTCCCAAGTTAGAGCCCCTCTCCACTTCATCCACATCATCCAGTGTGTGATAACAAAATTACCCCAGCCAGTGTGGTCTGAAACCATGGCTGCAGGATCCTACAGCCCATCCATGAAGCAGCCCTTGAGCATCCAGATTCCTGTGTTTTCATCCCCCTTCCTGATATACCTGTTGCAGCAGACCCTCAATGCAGCCAGCCCAGGGGCAGATGATGTTATTTCCAGTACCATCTGAAGTGAGGTTTTGAGATGGAGTGTTTACTGGCCAAAGAAAGCAGCTTTGAGACAACTGTAACTATTAATAAATTCGTGCCAAGGATGGCAAATAGTTTAGTTGAAGGGAGGGGAAAGCAAAAATAAAAAACAGCAGAAAAACACGACCAAAATGAAAGTCACATTTGAAGGCTTAAGTTTCCATTTCACATGACACTTTGAAACCCATTTGCCTAATTGTATTTATTGCTTTTCTCAAACAACAAACAGAAAAAAAAGCTCACAATGAGGAAACAGAAAGTAGTACTTCTTCTAATATAAAGTGAATTAATGAGCAATTAATCATGAAAAGCAGGCCTATCTTCCTTTAGCTGTGTTCAGAGAAAGATAGTCACTCACTATCTCTGATTTACTTGTGACTTGCCAGCAGTGCATAAGAAATGAGGCTGAAAATGAATGTGATTTTAATTCCTCATCCTTGCTTGTGTCGTCACCACAGGTTGTCTTTGCTTTCATAAAACAGACCCTGAAAAACAAAGGCATTGTGGGGAGTTAGTGATGAGCCAGAGATGTGACCCCTGGATCAGGGACAGGCTGGTGGAGAGAAGAGCACCCACTCACGGAGGTGATGCTCAGACTGGTTTTGCCTTGCTAGAATACCCTAGCATGTGCTGCTTTACCCAAGCTGTGCATGTTCATGGAGCTGTTACTGGCCTAGTTGGCTCACACAGATCCAAGGAAGTGGCATATTCAAGGCACACCACTAAAATCATACCCAGAGTCCAGTCTACCTTGGCTCCTCACTCTTTCCCCAGTATGGATTGCTTCTGTGCTGCAGGTCAGACCCAAGCCTGGTTTTCCTGCAGGCATTCACTCCAGATCCTGCTCAGCTCCCTGGTAGGGACCACTGCTCCCCTCCTCCATCAGACCAGCCCATCTCCCCAAGCAGCTATTGCTGAGATGAAATTCAGAGATCGCTCCTCAGGAGAATCC
The DNA here is from genome assembly GCA_013399895.1 of Serilophus lunatus. Lineage (NCBI taxonomy): Eukaryota > Metazoa > Chordata > Aves > Passeriformes > Eurylaimidae > Serilophus > Serilophus lunatus. The sequence continues at coordinate 187,444 of VXBA01003015.1, read as the reverse complement.
AGTGTTTCAAAACAGTCCTCACGCCAAAATGGAAAAAAAACAAAGGCAGAGTTTTCCCTGTGAACTGGAATTTAATGATTTTGAGTCACTCAACTCAGCACAGTTGGATAAAATCAAAATGTTTTGTCCTGATTTTAATTACCCATTACTATTAAATTATTTTATATACATTACAGTGTATTATGCACAAGCATTTTGATGTTTTGACCACTTCCTCCCTTCTTCTTTCTGTGAGAACGAAGTTTCCTCACAATCCACGCATTTTCACAAGCTGTTTTGCTTTCAACACTTTGGCATTTTCAACAGAAAGAACAAAAAAAATCTGTCTGAAAACCAGCTGCACTTGCAAACGCTGCAGGAGAAGATTCATTCATTCAAAACACAATTTCCATTGGATCCTTTTTCTTGGTTTTAGTTGTTATGAGGTCAAAAATCCAACCATGCTTTGAAGCAGTACTGTGGGGCTGTGTATTAATTGCTTCCCCGTGACTTCAGATCAATTATAAAACTCTTTAAAGGAATTCCACTGTTCTTCCAAGCCTCCTGTTCTGAACGCTTGCCCACAGGTCAAGACCAGAGATGTTTTTCCTTCCCAGGTAATGCTGCAAATGCCGGGAGCCAGAGCATTTTTCCTGATTTCCAGAGCATGACTTTGTGTGGCCCAAGGTGCCGACCTGAGTGTACATTTTAGGTGGCAGAGCAAGTTTTGCTCTGAGCCCTCACCTGGCTGACAAAATACACCACAACGCACAATCCCCAGCTAAGCATCTCCCGCTCATGCTGATTTAAAGGAGGTGACACTGTAGGCCCTAGATTTAAAACAAACAAATGAACAAACAAACACATTCCTTAGGATTTATCCTTGCAGTTATCTGCCTTACAGCAGCATTATCTGCCTTAGAGGAAGATGCTCTTGTTGCTTTCCTCCCTCCACATGGTACTGACCACAGAGGTCGAGAGCTGTTGCAACTCCACAAGATGTTTTTCCTCTTAATAGTATTTTTAGGAGCTGAGGGGATAAAATACGCCTTTTTGACAAGTGAGAAAATAAGACACTATTTCCCTGGGAAAATTTTCCTTTGTTTAAAAATTTCCATCAGAGGAGAGCTAAGTGTAAAAATGTCCAATGGAACAAATTGATGCTTTTACTAAAGAGTGTTCTTTGTAAGTCTGTCCCCCATCTACTTCTTTTTTCATTTTGGGAAAAAAAAAAAAAAGTAGAATGAATTCATGCATTATTTGGGAAAAGGAGGAAATGCCCACAAGAAAACAGAGACATGTTTTCACCAGCTGAGTTGTAAAAATCTCCTTTTAGCTAATAAAGTCAGCAGGTCTGTTGTGGGGGCAGGCAGCAGAGGCAGTGGAAGAAGGTGGCTGGGTGTCCAGGGGGCTTTCCAGGCTGTGTGGGAGGTGGGCTGTAGCCCAGCTGTTCCCTGTGCCAGCAATGCCTGATGTATTGTTATGGCCATGTTTGTTGTATTACTAATTTAGCACTTCATTCCCTTTGAGCACTGTACAAATTACTCTGGTTATTTATGCATCAGTGTCACTCTTCACATGTTATAAGAACTTTATGGGGGGTAATTAATTCGCATAAACACTCTCTGAAGCTCATGCACATCAGCATAGTTCTGCCCAGTGAAATTGAGGCATGGGATGGGAAAGGTCGCATTCTGAGACCCTGGCACCAGCACCTACTTCCACCACAGGCATCCCAGATTGGTACCCCAGGCTGTTTTGCTGCCAGATTTGGAGGGTGATATGATGTTCTCATGAGGCTGCTGAACCTTTGGGTGCTGGGGTGGGGTTGGGGAAGGCAAGGACCATGCCAGCATGCAACTCCAGTTTTCACAGCCACCACAGGGAAAGAATTAAACTTCCAGATGGGGGGAATCAGCAACAGGAGCTGGCAAAACCTTCAGAAACAAAGATCCTCTTTCTATGCAAATGTCCTTAGAAATAAAACTCATGAGGAAAGAGCAAAAGGCGGGAGGTGACGTCAGTGGCTTCATTTCAGTTTTTTTATTCCCCAAATTTCCCGGGAGGCGTGAGCGGGTGGCTTAGGCAGATGTTTGCTGATCAGATATGCTGATGATCGTGCCCAGGGGGGAGAGAAACTTGAAGCGATACAGTTTAACCCAAATGAAATAATAACACTTTCCAATTTCTTCCCCAGCTTTGGTTTCTAAAACAGCTAAAGGAATGTAGGAGATAATGATTAGAAACATCAAGAGGGGGAGCAAAGGCTTTTGAGGCTTGTTCTGAAGAAAGCAGGGTTAGGCAGAGAATTTTTCAACCCATTAAAAATTAATTGCCAGGAAACTCTCTGGTGGAGTTAATGACTAACAAGCCTTTGAGATCCTCCAAACAAAACGAGCATTTCTTAGATGCTGAGGACCTGGTGGGTGAAAGGAGGAAGCGACTCTTCTGCTTTCTGCCAGAAAGCTTCCAGAAAGGGGGCAAGATAAAAAGGACCTGCTTGCACCACTACTTGCATCACATTCCCCAGAACAAAAGGCTCCCTGAAGCTGATTTCCTAGTGATAGCTAGGAAAGGATATTCAGCAGTGGATCAAGGGACCTGTGTATCTGGGTGACACAGGGAAGGATGCTGCAGGACCATCTGGAAGGGGACACTGTGATTTGAATCACACCCCAAACAGTGAGCTGCAATGATTTTTTTCAATATTTTGGGAGGAGACAGAGAATGGCATGAGCCCTGCTACATGTCTCTCCCTGGACACAGACTCACATCTCCATGATGGCAGTGGGAGAGATGAGACACCCCAGAGGTCTCAAAAGACCACATCTTGGCACACGACCATGTGAAGCCAAGATCCCTGTTCAAGGGGCAGGTCTGAGTCTCGCACCGATGGTGCTTGTGAGCAGGTTTCTAGGTCCAAAAAGGACCAGAAAGACAGGTGATTTTCAGCTCTGGTGCCACCAGAACGGGAAAGCATCCTAGCACTGTGAAGAGTCTCCAGACACCCAGACTGCATGAAGGGAGAGTGGTGCACATACCTCTGCATTCAAATGTGACTGTGTGTGTGTGTGCAGAAAGCAGTATGTTCACACAAGGGCACCCACAAATCCATTGCCAGGCACGTCTGTGCCAGCTGAGGTCCTCGTTCTGCTCAGAAAACAGGTAGGGTGGGCAGCAGGCAGCAGGAAGGGGTGACATTTAAGCTAGTGGCAGGGGAAATGTGAGAGAGAGTTGGTCTGGAAATAATGCAGCTCCTGCTAAATTTACAGCCCTCCTGGGGAGGGCTGTGAGAGCAGGGGAAGGAAAGCCAGTGGTAGGCCCAGGGGATATCACCAGGGCCTGGCTTTTTAAAGACATGTGCTTCTGTGTTACAAGTGTCAAGAGGGCACCACATGAACCTCTTTAATGAGACCAGGGAGCAGGGGCCAAGGGGCCATCCCAACTCTCCAGGAAGCATTGGAGGAAAATGCAGAGCTATGGCTGCCCAGGTGAAGGTGCACAACAAAGGGCTCAAAATACAGCAGGAGAGGTGACAGAAGGGCAGCTAGATCCTTTATCCCTCAAAACTGCCTATGACAGTGAGAACAGCCATCATACACATGTGCTTTTACTCAAAAAGGTCTAGTGGAAGGTGTGGCTTCCTATGCCAGGGGTGTTGGAACTGGATGAACTTTAAGGTCCCTTCCAATCCAAACCATCCTGTGATTCCATGGAAAACTACAGCCAAATAACCCTTAGCCAGAGCTGAGGCTGTGAGAAGCAAGTATAAAGCTCATGGGCTTGCTGAAGGAGGTATGACAAGCCATCAGGCATGCTGGCACCCCTGCCAGTGTCCCAAAAGGTCGTCCTCCCTGCTTTGGACTGCTCCTCTGCCAGAAGGCTGAGGGCTATATCCTAAGACCCAACATCTACAGCAACATGTTTCATGACTTGGCTGCAAGATAGAGCAGAAGGAAAAACAGGACCAAGAAGTGGTGAACTCATCATTCAGACACAATTACCTGCCGTAATAGCAGAGGGGAGGTGGGAAAATCATCTACCAGGAAAATTGCTTTGGATAAAAATGATCTGTTTCTTGTTCCTAGCTTGCAGTCATGAAACTCTCCATTTTAACCCCTTCCCAGGCTCCATCTTCCATGAGATACACCAGCACCTATGTCATGGGCCATTGCAGTATCTACCAGGAGGTGATAATTCAGAGCTTGTCTCCATGAGAAGGCTGTTAACCCTCTACTGACTGATTTTTCATGCTTGAGTGGGTTCTACTTCTTGCTAGCAGATTGCTCCGAGATTAGAGGCCGAGTTGGTTCTTTAAGTCCCCTTAATTCACAGCTGGCAGGACCCCTGCCCCAGGAGTGGGACACCACCCCACAAGCACCATCCTCTTGCCCCTGGCCACAAACCCCATAAAGAGACAGCAAATCGGGAAGCTGCATCACTCTCCATCCTTTCAGAGTGGCATGCAAGCAAGCTCCATCTGCTCCCAACCGCACCGTGCAATGCTTCCTTCTGGTGCAAGGAAACTCATTAGGCGTCAGCAGCGTGGGGCTAACGATGTGCAGATGAACACTTCCATCTCTGTCCGCCAGAAGGCTGCGAGCCTGGGAAGTCAGGATGGTGGCATACTGCCTTCCCTGACGAGAGTGTTGCGAGGATTAATTAGGAAATACTTGCAATGTGCTTCGGAACTGGAAAGCGCTAAGTGTTATTAATCAGTGTCACAATTTACATAGAAGAATTGCAGAAAATATGAGGGGGTGGTGAGTGGAAGAAATATATCACCCTGTGGCTTTGATGAGGATAGGGAGTATAGGAGGGGGGTATAGGTTATCCTGACCCCACAACACTATTCCCGACATTGATTGGGGTAAGTGTGGGTCCAAGCTTTCTGTACCACCTGGAGAAGTGAGCGTGGATCAGTTGAGTCTGCAGTGGCAACTTGGGGACCCATTAGACATGCCATGCTGGTTGTCCCATACCCATAAAGTCCCTGTTCCTTGCGGGCTCCCTTTGCTCTGGGGAGAGATTACAAATCTGCTCAGTATCCTCTCTCCATCAACCTGGGACTGCTCCAAGGCAGCACTATACAGCACAGACTGATCCACGCACAGAATCTCCCACCACAGCAGGGCTGGCCATCCACACCAGATATTTTTGGTTTCTTCACAGACATCAAAACCAGTGACTGAAAAAGGACTACAGAGTGTCATGTCTTCTCCTCTGGACAAAAGTGTCCTGTTTGGAAAGGGTCTGCACTGTCCCACCAAACTGGAACTGGAGGAAAAGGAGACCTCTGCTCCCATCTACGGGGAACTGGGAGAAGTACGTCTGGGATGGAGAACCCCTCCTCTGCCGCAACAGACATTCTTGGATCACCAGGAGGATGTCCCGTGTCCCATCTCCCAGCAGGACAGTGCCAGCCATGCAGGGCTGAAAAATAGCTCCTGTTTTGACCAGCACCAGAGAGAGACATCCACACCAAGATGCAGGGTGGACTCAGCTGAGACAGGAGACTGACTGGGCCAGCTGGGCAGAAGTTTTGGAGAGTTGGGCTGTGGGGAGGTATGCAAACAGAATCAGCAAGAGTATTTCAGGAGCAGAGCAGAAAGGCTGAGCAAAAGCAGACACCACCTGGCCTCTACATCTGGCCACAACTGGGAAGAGGTTTCCCTTTAGAGCAGCCTGGAGGGCTACAAAGGATCCTGCTGACCTCGTAAAACCACATGCTGCACCGTAGCCACATGTATGAGCTCTGCAAACACACAGAGCTCTATGAGTCCCACTCCAAACACAACTGTACACAAGCATAGACCACATCAGCCTCCTTTCACACGTCGATATAGATAAGCAAAGTTAAAACCTCGCAAATTCTATCCTCTTTTTCTGCCTGGAACATATCTGGAAGAGGGTGGCAGCCTCCTCAAATGTGGAGAGCAAGCCACAATTATTCAACATGCTGTTAAATCTGTGATTTTTCTAAACACAGTCATTGAGAGGCTGGTCCCTGTCAGCCTATACTGACAGGGCAGCTGCTCAGGGAGGTTTGACAGGTCCTGCTCCCCACCTGGCATTTGGAAATAGCCAATTCATCTCTGCACTCATTTGTGTGCACAAGATTGTGACTGGCTTTCCCCAAATGTCTGCTCAGGTAAAACTTCATGGCTGGATATTTGCAGAAAGCAAACACAGAAGAGGGCACAGCCCAGACCCAGCAAATTCATTCCCCTAGGCAAGCAAATATTAAGGGGGACTTTTTTTCGCCTGTGTTTGCTCATTTCTATTTCAATGATTTAGAGCATGTGGTAGGTCAAATTAGCTCCACAGAAGAGTTCCTTCTAGACTAGGAAGACCAGGTTACCCCTCTCCCTCTCCCTCTCCCTCTCCCTTTCTTTTCCCTGATTTTTTTATCTTGTTCACCTTCTTTTGCTGAAAACCCCAAGGTCTACAGGACAAGTTCCCTGGGGCCAGTTGGCAGCTCCCCTCTGCCCCTTGCCCCGTTCCCTGTCTGCCCACATCTGTAGCTGCTGCTCACCCCTCCTGCCCCCGGGGCCTCACACGAAGCCACTGAATTGAGAGTTAATTTGAATTTGAGTTGACAAACTCCAGGCATATCCCATCTGCGCAAGCAGGAAATGGCCAATGTATTAACCTTCCAGCAGGGAGGGCAGGGCAGAGGGGAAATGCTTTTACCTTTTACAATTTAGTGTAGCTCTTAAAAAAATTAGGGTCAAATAAAATAACGCCTTAGGCTGACCTAAAGTCAAGGTGGAAATTCCCTGAGAGCATCCAGAGGTGTCTGGGAATGGGAGGAAAACCCCGTCTTGCTGCTTGGGATCAGGGATCAAGGGTAAAGCCTCCAAGAGCGGAGCCCAGGCTCAGTATTTCTCCATGTCTTGTGCCAGATAACCCCGTGGACATCTGCTCTCTTCCACCTAATTGCAGCAGGAGAGGCTGCCACAGTGTCCCCTCATCCACTTGGGGAGTCTCCCTGTTTTTCTCCCTGCAAAATCACTGTGAGCCAAGGCTGTTCTCACCACTGCAGCAAATTAGCAAAAGTGTCCCTCTACAGGCAAAAACAGATCCTTGGATATTTATTTTGGTGGAGGTAGAGGTGTATTTAACCAGCTGTGAAGCCAGAGAGCAGTCAGAGCTATTGCTCTGTGGTTTGCGAGAAGCTGACGTGCAAAGGGAACCCGTGGAAGTACCTCACATCTCTGAACAGATCTTATAGTAGATCACCTGTCCACTCCATGTGGCCATTCTAGGTGCCCTAAGGCTAAATTCTGTGGGCTGCCAAAGCATAACTTGCAATTGCAGGAAAATTTATCAGGGCTAGGACGAAGCAGATTTTCTGCTTCAGTGAGAGGTACTGGGACCTGGGGGCTGCAGAACGTTTGAGCTCTGACATCCTCTCTCCTCACCCAGCCTTACATAGATACCTTTATCCTCTCCTTCTCAGTCTCTAACCCCCTACAGATTTTCAATCCTGCCTCCCACTGCTTCTCTGACATTTCTCTCTCAAAGATGGCACTTCCAGCTGATGTTGATTTTTCTATCTCTGCAACAGTGTTTTTAAGCACAAGCAAGGCATCTGGAATAAAATTAGCATTATTTAGCATTACCCAACACCAAAGCCACTTGACAGATGCAGAAGAACAAAGATTTGGGCTGAATGTTGAGAGAAGGCTTTCTAATGTGTCCAGTGCTGAAATGGGGGAAGGGGCGAGCAGGGAGAAGTTCAGCTGTCCTTCCCTGGGGATCGTAGTCACGCTGTCCACGCCTGCAGTCCAATATCTGTGCTGGCAGTTCCCAGTGAGGGATTTATCAACCTTATGAGAAAAGCAAATGATCATTTCTTGGCGTGTCAGGAGCTGAGGGTGAACTGTGGCTGGTACTGACAGTGTTATGCCAGTGGCTAGTGCCTCATTCTTTGCTGCAACATCTTGCAGCTCCAGCATCACCATCGGCATGTAGATGCCTCCATCTCCATGCCAAAACTGACTCCCTACCCCCAGCAACCCTGAGATTATTACCTTCTGTGGATCATTAAGAGTAGGGTGAGGATGCAAAATATGATGGGAAAGCAGGGAGCAGCAAGTAGAGAACTTAGAAGAAGATCCAAGGCCTAGCCCAGAATCTACCATTAATAACTATGCCCGGCTATTTTCCTTTCTGGCTGTATTCCACCCACTGGGTCTAGAAACAAACCAAGCCCTTGATGTTCCCTCCCTCTGCCACTAATGCCTGTAACAAGGCTTCAGTCAGGTGCAATATTGTGAGAACTGTAACTTGTCACCTTCCCTGTGGCCGCAGGCAATGTCAGGTTTTTCCAATGCTTTAATGGAGAACTGTCAAACAAACCTGTCCTCTCCATAGATGGTTTATTCAGCCTCATGCTTGCACATCCCCTTCCTAGTGAACACATGGCACAGCTGCAGATTTAGGAAGTGAGATAAACAACCTCCTTCCAATCCTTCCTCATTTGTGTGCCTGTTCTCCTGAGAACCTTAGTAATTGCTTCTTTGCCTTTAAATACCATGCTGCTCCTTTGACATTTCACTATTTAAATGTCTCCCGCTTCAAAGACGACATTGTCTAGAGGCAGAAGAATTGGGGTGGTGTTCTCAAGGTGCAGTGCAGGAAAGCAATGGGCTGCTCTATCTGTCTGACTTCTCCAGTGGTAAAGGCTTTTGCAGTACAGCCATAGAATCCCAGGTTCAGGCTGGGAGTTAGGATATGCTCCTTCCCCTGCTCTTGGAGGAGTTCCTCCTCTCTGTTCCTGGTGGTTGCAGTTGCCTTGACTACACCTCCCTTCCCTGGAGGGGGGAGAGGGAAGGGGAAGTCATGTTCTGATGTTTGGAGTCATCCCACTAGGACTGAGATGAGGGTTCAGCCTCCAGCATCTCAGGTCATAGAGGTGCTGTGATCAGGTGAGCAGCAAACCTTTCCAAGTCTCTTTGCTCACTGAGTGATGGATCCATTCCACAGCTCCCTACTGTGCATCCCAAATGTGCAGCTTCCCAGTTCCCTACAAATCCCATTGAGAATGGATCCAGGGTGTCCCATTTTGCAGCACATGCCTGTGGCTCCAAGTGCAAAAGGAAATGTGTCGGCTCTCACCACACAGAGCCCTAGATTTGAGTGCCCCCATCCCTACGAACCTTAGAGGCCCAGGAAGGATATCCTCAAAATTTTACACTTACACATTTTGTTTCCCATTTTGCAAGCAATGAGTGAGCTGGAGAATTTTTGCAATTAGTATAGTATTAGGGACTGTGATTAGGAAATGTTCTTTCAGGAAAAGTGTGGGAGGGCAGCAGGAGAAACATCCTTCCTTATTATTTTTGGGAAAAATGTAATTATTACCCCTTTGGCCTGTCTGCAAATGGGATTAATAATGTCCAGAATTGCAGCTGTCAAAGTCCTGATTAATTGAACTTGCTGTACTGAAATCTCATCTTGTTTGTCTTGTGTCGATGTGCAAATTGAAAACACAACACCATAAATCTTACCAAGCAACCTGTACCTCTCAGCTTATTGGCCACCCTCCTCCCACCTCTCTCCTTCCAAACAGACTGGAAGGATTGAGCAGCTGCTCTGCAGCCGTGTTGAACCTGGAGCTGGACAGTATCACCTCTGTTGGGTATATGGTGGGGCACCACCTGCTCTGCAGACTGGTGGGTGCTCCTGCAGGATGTTTCCTTCTCTCCCAAAGAAGAGTCAAATGAAGGGACATGCTTCAAGAAATGTTTTGCAACAAATTTTGCATTTTGGCAGGACTTGCCTCCACATCAGGACTAATCATCCTTGATATATATATATGTCCCCACCACTCCTTCCAGGCACAGCTATTTGCTTCTGTACACAGTAAGGGAGTGTTGTAGGATGTGAATTCATAGCCTTGCAGAGGCCTGTGGTGGACTGAAACTCAAAAATTTTTAGGTCATGATTCATCCATCTGAAAGTTGGGATGTGCCTGACCATCATGGGCAGCAACTCTGGGAGAGCACTCCAGGAGCTTCAAAGCCCTGGTCCTGTTGGCCTGCAGGGTCCAGGAAAGAATCCCAAGATATCACTGTTGGCTCTTGCCGTAAGTGACAGAATCACAGAATCATTAAGGGACCTCTGGAGATCAGATCACCCAGTCCAATCCCCTGCCAAGGCAGAGTTTGAAATCAAGAACATAAGAATTCCAGTTTCCATTGTACCAGCTTCCATTGCACTTCTGCCAGTTCCACCGAAAGGATGTGGATATTTTTGTCTGCATGCCTACCCCTTGGTGCTGAATAAATAAATTACTATGATGGTAAGGGAGATCATTGTTAATTAGAGTGCATAAAGAGCCTGGGAACCCTCTGGGGGAACATGCTGCAATGCATTAATTGCAAATCATAGACAAGTTTTTACAGGGACACGATATTGAAGGGGAATAGAGTTCTGTGGCAGTATTGTCTCAGGGAGAGAATACACTGGGATCTCATGGACCCCATCAGAATCTATCCCAGTATCTAATTCCTGCATAGATGCAGTTCTGGGATGGATTTGGAGAACTTTCCTGTCCTCTGTCTGATATGCTACACTCTGCTAAGTGAGATTCCAAGACACAAGTTGTGCTAGGCAAAGTCAAGACACAGTAGGGATGTGCCCCCACCCCTTCCCCAGTAAAGTCATTCCTGAAACACACGGGAATGGGATCCCTCTGAAAAGACCTTGCAGAGACTAAAGGCAGGTGAAAGACAGTACTCTAATTAAATGCCCTATCCCTGTGGCTTTAGCTGATGCTCACAGAATAAAATCAAGTGGAAAACTAGCAAGAACACTGTGTTTACCATTTCTCATTGTATAATACGCAATGTTTTCTCAGCATGTCTTCAGGAGACAAGCAGCTGGGAGCCCAGACTGGATGAAAAGAGACACAGAACAAGGTGTTAGGCAAGAAATACTGGGGAAGAGGGGGGAGTAAGATGTCCCCTCATAGCCACCACATAGCACACTGTGGTGCTTGCCCTAACAGACAGAGAAGCTCTCCCCATATCCATTCTTACAGTGGCTGTTGTCAAAGGCACTGGGGCAGTTGGTGTTGGTGATGCCTGTTGGTGAGTACAAGTCATCTGCCCTTTTAGCAGAGATTTTAGGAGGGATGGAGTGGGATGGCCAATCTGTTTGCTTGCCTACCCTGCAGGATTGTCTCTTGTTCTTTTACTATTCACTGAGCATGGTTTAGGTTTCCCTTGCCATGCAGTTGGGCTGTGCTTTCCATAGAGGACCCTCCTGGGTCCTCTTCAGAGTAGAGCTCCTCATAAAGAGGCCAAACCAGCTCCTCCAGATCAGGTGTGTACCGTTATATTCCCTCTCTGCATGAGCTTTTATTTTTCCAGCAACCTGCACAGCCTGGCTCAGCCTCAGCAAAGCTGGGACTCAGCTCTTGACAGTACCAGTACTGCACCAGTGCTCACACTCCCTGACTCTGGTGTCCACAGTCCAGGTCCCCATCACCTCTCCTTTTAGTAGGGATGCTCTGCAATCTTTTCCATGGGTATCCTCATGAGCCTGCTGAGTGGGGTGAATGTGGACTGTCCCAGTTCAGCTAATACTTTAGGTGATGGCTCAGGAGATGGAAAGCTGAGGGTATATTTTTCATCCACGGGCAACAGAAAGCCAGGAGGGGTTGCAAGCATTGGGGAGGACAAAATTTTAGAAACTGAAACAATCTCAGCAAACTGAAGTAACTATCAAAAAAAAATCCAGGTTCCATTGAGAGTGGAGTAACCTGCACCACAAGCCACAGGGAAGATATTTTGCCCTGCAGGCAAAGGACCCGTGTGGCCTCCTGCACCTGCACAACCTCGACATCCTGCGCTGAAGCCAACGGATGTGACCTGGGTACAAATGTGCCTGATCCACTTTGGGGAGAGCAATTTGGCAGCCAGGGATGTGAAGTCTGCAGCAAGAAACTAGGGCAGAGGCAGGTGCTTGGAAGGAGTCTTCAAAGAGCCTGTTCCTCTGAGCAGGAAGGAAAGTGGTTTCCGGAGACCAAGAGGACTTAGGGCTCCTCTCTGTCCCCATCCCCTTTAAGAAAACTCCCCCTCCTGTGTTGTTTGTGCAGATCTGCTGAGGACTGCATCACATTGAAACCATTAGATCTATTTTCTGTAGCTGAATAATTTTAATTTTCTAGTCAGTTACCTTTTAGGTCTTGCTTTTCTCTTTCTCTGTGTCTTAATTGCCTTTTCCATATATCAGCGCTCCCCTGGCATTCTCTCCCCTCTCTAGTGTGCCTGCTCTCTTCCCAATCTCCTCCCTCCTGCTTGTCTCCCTCTGTCTAACCCCATCCCAGTCTACTGCAGCTCCTCCTCCCCCCCCCCCCCCCCCCCCCCCAAACGGCTCTGCATCATCCCAAAAGTATTTGCAACCACATTAGATGTTGTGCCAAGGAACTTTGTCCTTCCTGGCAGGAGATAGACCCTGGGATCAAGACTTAGGCCAGATAAACTACAACTGTTTGTATTCAGTCTAAGGCCACTCATGTCAGGTTCAGCAGCTTCTCTCCTGCTGCTGGTGGACTTTGGATACATCTTTTTCCAGTTCTTCAGACCAACTCCAGCAGTACTGCCAATATCCCAGCTGGAAGCAAAGGCATCTTGACTCCAATTTCTCTGGTGAAGGTGGAAGAAACAATGACCAAACTGCATCAGAGCTGCATCGTACATCTAGAAAAAGAGATAAGCTGTTTTAAATAAATCTCTCCCAGCAGCTGCAGAGCACCTGTCTTGTAGAAAAATGAAACCATGGAAAATGGTGTCTTTTGCGTGCAACCAAGTAGCACACAGCAATCATGCTGCCAGGATGTGCTCAGAGAGCTCTCTACTTCTTGTGCCCATGCTTGGCACCAGGCACTGGGCACCAGACATCTGAGCTGGAAAATAGTTGAGGGTTGAATAGCTGAAGTACAGGGCCAAGTTCCCCTCAGGAGAGAGGGGATGGAGGAGTATTACCTGTCCTTGCTAGGCTGCAAGGCTCAGTACTCCATTGCTTCCTCCTCCTGCCCTGGCTTGGTAGGTTTCTCCATTCCAGTCCCATCTAGGGCTGCTGACACCATGTCCTGAAACCCAGGGTTTGTACATGGTATCCAAACCAGAGCGTCCATCCTCTCCATTCCATAGTGTCCTCACATCATACCCCGGGCTCTGTTATTAGCAGATAGGTTACAGAGAGCACATCCTTCTTAACCATCCCAGGGGCAAGAAGACTATCCCTAGGCTGGAGTAGGAGCCTTGCCCTACACTCAGTGTCCAGTCTCAGGCTAATTTCTTTTCTTTCTTTTCTTTTCTTTTCTTTTTTTTTTCTTTTTTCTTTCTTTCTTTCTTTCTTTCTTGCTTTCTTTCTTTCTTTCTTTCTTGCTTTCTTTCTTTCTTTCTTTCTTGCTTTCTTTCTTTCTTTCTTTCTTGCTTTCTTTCTTTCTTTCTTTCTTGCTTTCTTTCTTTCTTTCTTTCTTGCTTTCTTTCTTTCTTTCTTTCTTGCTTTCTTTCTTTCTTTCTTTCTTGCTTTCTTTCTTTCTTTCTTTCTTGCTTTCTTTCTTTCTTTCTTTCTTGCTTTCTTTCTTTCTTTCTTTCTTGCTTTCTTTCTTTCTTTCTTTCTTGCTTTCTTTCTTTCTTTCTTTCTTTTTCCTTCCTTCCTTCCTTCCTTCCTACCTATCTATCTACCTCTCTCTATCTATCTATCTATCTATCTATAGAGGAGAGGTCCCTCTCTTTGCTCCAGGCTGCTGGGTAACATGTGGTGGCACTGGGTAAGTGCTGCACAGGGGGCTGCCAGTTCCTGAGCTTTGTGACTTGCCCCATCAGGTAATGCTTCCCCTCCTTTCTTCTGAGGAATTTCTCACAGCACAGCTCGGTTTTTCATTCTGCAGAGGCACAAAGCAAAGGAGATCAAAACTCAAGCTCACACAGTCTCAGAAATCCAGCAAAGCTGGGTGTGAAACCGACTGCATCCTGGTACAGGGAATCAAAGTTGGCAGCTGATACATAACACAGTGCTGAGGTCAGGGGTCCCTGTGCTGCCAGAAAAACGGGACAAAAGGAAACAGCAATAATAAGATCACTCAAAAGCCTCATTTACACTTCACCTATTTGCCCAGCTCCCTACCCTGCAGCATGTGTTGTCTCATGCTCTACTCTCCCAGCTTCAGTGCCCATGGTTGGGAGCACAAGGGATTGTGAGTGCAGGAAGACAGAGGTGCCAAAAGGTTCTCCCAGAGCTGAGAGGTAAAGGAGGTAAGAGGGACAAGGTGCATTCGGAAAGCCAATGCAGGAGACAAAGACACCAGGAACCCTCAAGAACTGCTGGGGCTGGCAACTGGCAGCAGTGACCTGTTGCATCTCCTCTGTCAGAACAGAGAGGATGGTGAAATATGCTCCAGGTGTCTTTTGGAGAAAATTGTACACTAGAGATGCCAAACATGCCAGGGATTCTCAAGGTCAGAGCCTACCCTCCCCGAGCAGCTCGAGATGTTTGCAATCACTAAGTCTGTTTTTCAGAGGAGAAAAGCAAGATCTGACATGTCTCCATTGGCAATAAACAGGGCTTATCTCTGTCTTGCACTTTGCTCCCGAAAAGGCCTTTACCACCCTCGTGCGTACAATTTTTGAGACAAAATGTCACAGTGCTCTGTAGCAATTCTTATTTCAACTGTGAAATTGACAAGCTTGGTGCCATAAGACCCAACTATATGCAGCACCCAGGACTTGCTCAGCCCTCCTGTTTGACCTGTGCCCACTGCTGTTCCTGATTAGTTTTGCTTTCCTTGCTAATAAGGGACCTAGCAGTCGTTTCTCACAGCAGCTGTGTGGTGGGCAGGGATGCTGGAGAGCAAATGACAGCCCGTAGGTCAGGGGGTGTGTGGGGTGGGAGATAGGGTGTGGGATGACACTGGCTGCACAGGCTCTGCTCAGGTGAGAAGTTGTGATGGGTGCAGGAGTGTGTCTGTGCATGCACAGCAACATTGGGTAGGATCACTGTAACTAGATAATGCACAGGAGACTGTGGCTCTGTATGCTCCTCTGTTCATTTGAAGAAATGCATGAGAGAGGTGATGTGTGTCTGTGTGTAATAAATATTGCAAAAGAACCTAGCAACAGGCTCTGAAGGCTAGAGATATGTGTTTGGGTGCAAGGAGATGCTCTGGCAATGCATTCAGTCAGTATGACTATAGGACAGGGAATGTGAGTGACAGCTTTTCCATCCACAGTTGGTATAGGAGATGGTGTGAAAGGCTTTTGTCAGGTGTGCATGCCTTGGAGTGTTTATGTGTGTTGCAGCTGTGCCTATGCACCCTTAGAGCAACATATGGGGCAGACTTTAGCCTCCATAGCCCACTCTGGCAGACAGGACATGGTAAACCACAGGCATCACTGTTCGAATGGTAAATGGGGCATCCTGTCCTGTATTCCTTAAAAATAAATGTTAGTTTTTACTCCAGCGCTGGCCTCATTTCTGAAACTCTATTAAAAAAAAAAAAAAAAGACAGAAAAAAGGGCCACGAAGAATCAAAAGGAAAAGCTGACAGGGAAGTGCAGCCCTCTGAAGAGGATGCGTCTCATCTGAACATAGCACTTCAGACACAGCTTACGAGCCCTGTTAAGTAGTGGACATCTGAGTGCTCTGGCTTGTGCAAGAGCTGATTTGTATCAGCTCTCATCATACACACAGAGCGAGAGCTTCACTCTGAGAGCTCATTCATCTGAGTCCAGTGAGATGGGACAGTTTCTATTTACTAGTCATGATTTTGTAGGCTCTCCATCCCTATCTCAGGTTCCTCTCCCCAGCCCAGGCAGGTAATTATCCTGACAGAAGCCAGCTAAGCCAAAACCACTTTGGGTGAGGCAGATAAATAACACAACCACAGCCTGGGATCCTGCCCAGCTGGATATCAAGAGGATGTCACTGAGCTGGTGGAGAGCACGGTGAATCACTCAGCATCCAACACCAAGCTGGCCGGTGTCACACAGGCTGACTCCATGTAGCTGGACAGTGCTCTGAATGCCAGGCAGTGTTAGGAGAGGGCTCCCAGAGCATCGACTTACCTGCTGGTGTGCTCTGGCAGCCCATCAAGCTGTCTGAGAAGGACCTTGCAGCTGCCACAGGTAACACAGGAGTCTGGATAAGGGCACCTTTGTCTGACAGACAGAAGTATGCCCAGGAATGCTGTGGTAGCAGTGCAAGGACATGGGCAAGGGGGAGAAAGGATAGGGAGGACTCATCTTCACTGAGGTCATGGGTCTGTACCTGGGTTGCTGGGACCCTGGAGCAGAGCATCCTGCATAGGTGTCCTCTGTGCAGGAGAGGGCAGATGGTCATGATTAGGGAAGAGAAATTAAGTCCTTTGTGGATATGGCTCATCCAACTCATTTCAGCCACTGCTGGTGGAGACAAATCCCTCTAGGCTGTTCTTTTCCCAAGGCAGGCATTCACTCTCGTGCTGTCGTGGTGTCCTTTTCCCTTGCCCACCCCACACAAGGGTCAGAGTAGGGGAAGGCACAGGGCATCCTGCCCATTCTCCCTCCTTCTCCGGTGCTAGATCTTGAGAAAAATACTGCCCACACTAGTCCCAGTCTCATCCCTGATGCATGCAGTCAGTGGTGTCGTTTAAATATCCTGGGGCAGGACAGAATCTGATTGCTTTTATTATCAAGATAATCTACCCTTCTGATTTCAAGAGACCTCCTGCCGATTCGTTCTAATGTTGCTGAAAGAAGAGCTTAATCCATAGGCTGTATAGCCTCTCTGGAATATCCTCGGCATTCCTGTATTCCTCCGGTGTACCCACACCCGCCTAAAAGCTAATGTCACCCAGAGGCCGGTATGCACAGCGCATCGCAAAGAGGAACCACCCGGTGTGGAAATGTCTGCCTCTTGCTTTCATCAAGCACTGGATAATGAACTGTTTTTGCAGCCTCCCAGCGACTTCACGGATTTTTTTGCAACCAAGGAGCCAGTCATTTTCCAGTGGGAAAGGGTCAGCCCCAAAGTAATTCCACTTCCATATATAAATAGCTGTTTTTTGGTTTATTGCTATTTGTCCTTGGGATCTTGAACACAGGTATCAAGAGCAGTAGGTGAGAGGGAGTGTCAGCTCTCTGTTATACCATTTTTCCAAACATTGCTCGGACTTACAGTGCATGTTACAATGATGAAACATGAGGCTTCTACAAGTTGCTTAGCTTTTGAAGGAAATAATGCCAAGGAAAAGCCTGGATCATGAGCACTGAAACCCTATCCAGAAGTCAGCCAAGGAGTCCATGTCTCTCATCAAACACCCCCATGAACACAAGGAATGTGAGTGGGAATGGAAATAGCCTGAAAATGAAGATGCTTTGCTCTGCATTATAGTACATACCAAAAGAAACCTGGTATGTCAAAGGATGAGATCCCAGTGGGACAGAGCCAAATGAGCTGAGAGAAGGATCTGAGGAAATGAGAAATAGCAAAAAGCGAGCATTATTGTCCCATAGAGTCAATCTCAGAGGATTCTGAGCTTCATTTTCAGAAATGGGCTGAGCCCATAGCCTTTCTCTTCTCCCCCTGAAAAACAGATGTTTTCACAGGAAAAAAATGTTGATTTTTGACCCCCTTTAACATCTCTCTGTTCAAACATGCTGCTGTTCTTCTCTGATTCATCTGCAGGTGCCCTCAGCTGCAGTGTCCAGACCTGGACATGGCTCAGACAAAGCAGAACTGCAGCTTTCAATGGCTAGCATCCAACATCCAACATTAATGCATCCCTGGAGATGAGCTGCCCTTTTTGCTAAACCATCGCACTATTGACTCATGCTAAGTCAGTCATCCATCTGAACCCCCTGATCCTTTCCTGCCATCCTGCTGTATCTCTAGGCTCTCCTGTCTATGCATTCATGCATTCATTTATCCCTCCCAAATGTGGCACCCTGTGCTCTCTATACTAAATTTCATCTGGCTGATTCCAGACGCTCATTCTGATCTATTCCCGTAATTTTGAATTCTGAGCCTGTACTCCAAAGTTCTTACAGCACCCTCATTAATACACAGCCTTGGACTTATTTAGCAGATGCTGATATCAAAATGCATATGATTATTTCCAGTTAGCAAAGAAGTGTATCTCTTTAGCCAGCAGGAATGTTTTTCTTTCTTAATAAATGCCTTGAAAAAACCCTTCAATTGCTCTCACTCATACTGATAAAAATCCAGTGTAATAACTACAGACTCTAACACAGATACTTCAATTTTATTTTGGTAACTATTTCAGAATAGAGTTAGGCCCATTCTTGTCATGCAGCCATCAACTGGTCATAACATCAGTCTAACAAAATGCCCGCAATAGGTGGAGCTATTTATCCTCACTCCCCAGCAAGGGATAACTATTCATTCTTTTCTTCTTTTCCGTGTTCCTGTCTAAAGTGTTTGCGAGAGAGCTCTCTAAAAAGAAAAACAACAAAAAAACCCACAACCAAATCAAACAATAGAATAAAAAAAAAAACATAGCTTGGTAAATCGCAATCAGCTGCTGCTCAGAAAAATGAAGCTGCTGTAAGACCTGAGCTCAGTCTGGGTCCACTTGATGAGATAACACACGCTCTAGGACATCTCTTGCTATGTTGCAGCAGCTTTAAAACTGTATTTCCTTTAATACAGAGCTATTTGTGGCAAAAATGCCAGCAGTGCCTCAGCAATGGTTCTCAGCATTCGGTGCCCTGCCTTGAATCTGCAGAGAGAGGATTTTGATGAAATGGTGGTTATTGAAGGCAGAGAGGAAGAGGTACCAGTTGAGAAGGAGTACAGAGGGTTTGTGCACTGGAAAAGCCCAGCTCACTACTGAGGTTTGCTGGCACAGGCCCCCTTTTGCCAGTGTTTGGGTGTTTGTTAAAGACACAGCAGCCACATAGCTCAGACACTTCCTGAGCAAGATTTAATTCCAGTGTAACTATGAACCTCTCTGTTCTATAAAATTGTCCAGCCTCCCCTGCCACATATGTTGAATTTATGAGGAATTCCCTTACCCCACCCCTCACATCCTGTGAGTTTGCCCATCCTTGATACAAACCACAGGTAGGAATCAGTCTGTCACACTTACCTCACAGGCTGGGTTTCCTGTAATTAGCAGCAGTAGAAAGGCTATCTCTGGGAATGGAATTGCTCAGCCTACGCATTGTCCAGCTCCTTTCATCCCATGCTGGAGAAGGAAGCCCACATCATGCATCAGCCACAGGGATATGGATGTTTCAGTGCTAGAAAGGGAACCCTAATTCTGCAGACTGAGATGGGGGGACACCAGCAGAACTGTCACTGCTTGCGAGGACAGGAATTGCCCTCACAGACTCCTATCCCACTGGCTTCACAGCCATCCTTATCTTGCTCACTTTTTTCTCCTTTTCTGACAGTGCCCAAGCACAAGAGGGAGGGGATCTCCCTCCAACACGGACTCCAGAGAGCTCTTTTCATTCTGCATTTAAAAGGGAAAGAAGAAAAGGCAGAGCAAACCTGTCTTGCACATAATCTGCTGCACAAATGCCAGCTCTCAGCAATCGATAGCAAACGCTCCCGGAGGGCTGTTTTCATTTCATAATATTTATTGGGTTGCTTTATTGTCAGAATCATTACAGTTCAATGTACTGCATGGATTTTATGCCAGCTGCACTTAGTTTGTCTTGGTTTTAGCACTCCACATACCTTATGTGGGGCCATGGTTGCACCTGAGTTGGGACTGCTCCTTATGTAGGATCCCCTGTGTGACATGGGGCAAGTTACCATCTCTCTCTGTATCTCTGTCCCCACTCCAATCCTGGGTAAACGGTGGCTTGTGGAGCCATCTGTAGGCTCCCAGGGCAGAGATCACCCCTGAATGTACAACATCTCTCATAAATGAGTCCTGCTCTTGGTTGACCCATTGGATGTGAAGTAATCAAGGAAACAGAGCCTCAAACGTGAAACAATTACAAAAGCACTATGAGGGAGGGAATGATGGGAGGAGGAAGGAATAGGGTTGGAGAATGGATTCCCAGCAGCAGCTGGGGTTAAACGTAAAATCTTCTGTGGGCAAGAATCCTGGTGAGAGGGGCCAGGATAGGAATTGGGCCAGGCTATCCATTAATGGAGATGCTGCTGCACTTCTTGTGATGCAGATACTCACTGGTGCAAACTCAGGGTTTGACTGCATGCCAATTGTCAATGTGTAGACATGATCCAATCAAAACAGTAAGGCAGAAAACACTCACAGTTCCCACTCCATTGACATCACTTCCTTATTTCTCAGGGCTGCCTGGAGACTAGGAGATGAAGTTCAAGAGACCAAAAGGCTCTGCATCCCCAGTTCCCCACCATGACCAGCTGGGCATAGAAGCCATTAAGCCTGGGCTTAATGTCACAGCAAGAGCGCTGCCCTCCCTGCTGTGGACAGGATGGTCTGTTCCATTTGCAGAGAGGGATCCTGGAGCATGAGGAATGTCCTCCTCAAGCTTCATGGGCAGTAAGGAAATACCTGATCCTTGGGAAGGCATGCCTTCCAGACACGACAGTCCAGGAAAGGGGCTGCCTACTTGCACACATCCAGTTCAGCTGCTAGCCTTAAGGAAACCCTTGGCCGGGGCTGCCCCCAGCTCCCAGGTGTCTGGGGACAGATTAACAATTTTCCTGAAGATAAAGTTTTCCCTGCAATAGAATTGAGGCTAAACCCGACAGAAACCTCGGGAGGAGCAGAGAAGGCTGGGATGCCAAGGCTTTCGCCAAGGTGGGAGCTGGAAAGAGAAGCAGACAGCTGAGAAGGCACAACAGCATCCCTCCTGCAGTAGGTATTGAGTGCTTGCATTCTGCAGTAACCCATAATTTTGGCTGTAAAGGAAGCCCTGGCACTAACATTCCATGGACACTGGGGAGGATCTGAGGTTCATCAGGTCCAAAAGAGGAGCACAGCGAGGAATCACTACAGAGATACCTGCCCTGCTCCCAGGCACACAGACCCCAAACCAGTGCCAACACAGCACAGGGCAGCTTCCACCCCTACTTCAGCTCCCACTGCCTGTTGCTAACTTTGTGATTGTGCATGTGTTGGGAGTTTTTATGCCAGTGCCTAAGCGGTTTGCTTGCATCTCACTTTTTTCAATTACTGCCTGCACGCTGCCTTCCCAATTGCCAGGTGGGCCTTGACTCACCTGCCTGCTGAACATAATTTGTTTTTAATGTATGGTTCTGGCAAATTTTCTCTTCCTCCCCCTCTTTTTTTTATTATTAAACAAAATTACATTTTTTTTCCAACTCACATTTGTAATTAATTCCTAAACTGACAGTGTCTCAGCAGAGCAAGGAGGACTGAACTGGGTGACCTCAGGGAGGCAGATACTTGGCACCTACAATTAACCTTGTATGCACACCCATCCCCAGAGAACAGTGGGACATCTAAGGATAAACCTCTCTGAGAATGCATTCAGCCCTACCACAGCAGAAATACCTACTATGGCTGCATAAAGCTATTCAGCTTGCCTCTAGTCCAGGGCTGTTAAATCTCTACAGGCAGAGTGACTGTTATACTGTCTCTGATGGATTTCTTTAAATACAGCTTCACTTCTCCTTGCCTGGCTTTTCCCTGGGGTTTACAGCTGAGCAGGGTCTGGAGGCTGGTTCACACTATTCAAGGTCCAGCGCCTAGAGCAGGTCCCTGGCTCTACCTGTAGGGTGGGAACATCTGTGGGAACATCTGGAGAGGACACTGATCATTGGAGACACATAAACTGCTGCCTGTGAAGCAGCAAGTCCTTACACAAGGCAAAGTTTTGGCCACAAGTGCTGCTCGTGAGACCCTGCAAGGCCAAGGTCAGTTGCACTGGCAGCAATGCCAAGGCTGTATCACTGTCAGGTGCATGTGGGCTTTCCAAGCCACAGCTCATAGGTCCTAAGGAGGACAGGGAAAGGAAGCATGACCTGGGCTGGAAATACATTGTGGAATTTGTAAAGAACTCTGCTGCTGCCAGCAGCTTAGTTTCTCCAGGGCAAGGGGTATTTAAGACCACCACGTTTATACTCCTTCGCATCAGTGAATGGTAATTACAATTACTTCTCTGTCCTGGAGGGGCTGAAGTCTCATCTGGAAAAGCACAGCTCTTCCTTGGGGAAGAAGCATCCCACCAAGGCTGCAGCAAGTAGGCAGCCCTTACTCCCAAATTTGAAGTGATGTTCACTGGGCCATTACAGAGAAGTCCTTCATGTGTCCAGACCACCCAACTAAGCAGGCAGAGCTCAGGAAAATGAATACTGCATTGGAAACTGCCTCAAATCTCTTTGCACCCCACCTATACCTCTGTCTTCACCAAGAATTCTGTGATGATAAAGATGCTCGACTTATAGCCAGGAGAACTATTTGAGCACCAGCAGGACCAGTAGTTGATTTATGTAAGAAATTACTATTCAAATCCACTACGTGCTAGCCAGGACACAGCAAGACTATGCTGACCTCTCTCCTTATACTCACCACTTTTATGTAAGGTGTAATAGGCAGAGACCACTAAAATACCCTCGCAAAGCTTCCTAGAGGAGCAAGGAGAAAAACAGCAACACAACTTCCCTTCAAAAAATGAGTCAAGGAGGGAAACCGCTGCACTGAATGACCCAATCCATCAAACTAACACTGGCCCCGTCATTTGCCTCCTAAAAGCTCCTGATCATCAGTGGTTATCAAAGCTGGCCACACACATTTTGATCAGGCACAATCAAAGCTGAGTGCAGCTGAAAGAGCTATAAAAGCCTGTGCAGAGCAATTGGTATGAAGCCCTGGCTGGGGGTCAGGCTGGGAGCTGGCTGCCTACAGGCTGAGTTCCTGCCCTTGCTAGCATGCAAACAAACAGCTTGCTTTGGAGCTGAATGTAAAAGAGGAGAAATGCTGTGGATAGCCATGGGGTTTAATTGATTAAAAAACATAGAAATGTTCTGGCAAGTGGCCTTGGGCAATGGGCTTCCCTGGACCATTGGGATATGTGACCTGCAGGAGGGGATAAAATGCATCACGACTGATGTAACTGCCCCCACATTACACACACAAATGGTGGCAGGTGAGTCTCAGAGACAGCCAACAGTCCCCTTTTGCCTGGCCTGAACTGTAGTGTTTTGCTTCCAGTTGTTCTCTTTCTGTTGAAAATGTTTTGGGTTTTGATCAGAAAGATTTTGCTGGAGAAATGTGGGTCCAGCTTTCAATCTAAACTTGCTGGTGTTTTTTGCGACAGCTAAAGGTGGTTGCACGTGTGGAGAGATCCCCAGGGCAGTCACTGAGAAAATATCCCACCCTCTCAATTGCAGTATGGGCTGGAAAACAATCCATGAAACATGGCCTGTTTTGGTCACTGGATTATTTGAGGCTAATGAGTTAATTTGTTCCATTCTTAAAGCCTTGTTTGTAAAGCCAAGTTAATGAAAGGAATAAAATTCACTTAGAAAAGATCTGCATGCACAGCATAGTAAAAGACCTGGCGAGTAGTGTGGCAGAATGAGCGTGATGCTGCCTGGGCATCTAGTCAGTTCAAACACAAATAAGATCACAGTAATTAGTGGTTCATAAAGAGATGAATATCAAGCAATTAAAGAGGTAGTTTGAGGCGTGCTGGTTGAAATGAGGTCTGTGTTGCGATCGTGGACCAGATGCTGCCCAGGAGCTGAGTGTCTGGCTGCAACAATGAGACACACAACCACAGTTGCTGCTTTGAAGTTCAATTTCCTATTCCTGGTGTTGAGCCCTCAGTTTTGTGTGCCAGGTTAGCTCTGCTTCTGCTGAGAGAAAGCTCAGGTTTGAAATGGAAACCTGCTCTGGTGCTGATGTAGAACTGAGACCATGGAGAAAAAAAGATTTGCTGCTCCTTAGTGAGGGCTGCCTGTATTTCAGGAGGTATTTGGTGCAGCTCAGAAGTCTGATTTCTAGCATTTCATCTCATCTTGTTAGAGCTTCCAGTTGTGCTGAAGATTGTCCTGTCATTTGTGCCACATCTACTGCATTGCTGAGTGCTGTGATGAGATGAGCAGAGCTGAAATGGGCAGGCAGAAGAGAAATGCCAGCAGGATTCAAGTTTTTCATGCATTTTCACCACATGGACATGAGATGCTGTGTCAGATCAGAGCATTGCAGCAGTGGCTCTCAGCCTCCTTCCTGCTCCATGCCAGGCTCTGGCTAAGCACTGTCCTCCACCCAAGGGCAGAAAAAAGTTTCCCAAGGTCATGGAAGGAGCCAACAGAGAGGCTTTTTCAGGAGTATTAACACATCCTTTAGTTAGTGCATTATGCAGATGCCCAGGAGACTGCAAGTGAGGGAAAGATGTTAGCAATGGGGTGATGAGGCCAGCATTTCATGCTCGGGTCTGTCACATCCCCTTCACAGTGCCAGGCTCCCTGCCTTTGGGCTGAGGCTGGTGATGGCGCACAAAGTGCCTGCAGGGTTAGCAAAGCCTGTAATTAACAGTTAATGCATTTGACTCCCCAGACTTGATTATTTCAGCGTGATTAACAGGACCAGTAGGATGCCACTACAGACACAATATCTGCTGTCCCCTGCCTGATCTGAGCCATGGGTACAAGGCAGGACTGACAGTGTTGTCTCCTCTCCATTTTGTGGAGGCTGTTGTGCTGACAGTGAACACAAGCAGCCATGAACTCCATGTCCTGGCCTGAGCTGAGCCCAGCACTGCTCTGGTGGGCATGGTGCTAACTGCTTCTTTTGAACAGCTGATGAGAGCTCCTACCTCCTCCTGGAGCCTGATTCCCATGCTATGCTGCCCATATCATTGGGAAATGTCCCCTAAAATCTTACCTAAACCTTCCCTGCTGAATACCTGCAATTGGTTTTCTCTGTGCCCAGTGGAGTTGGTCTCTGCTTATTCCAATCTGCTTTCCAGCTCCTTTTTATGTAGCTGGACATCTGTCTGCCTTGTACTGCTCTGGATTAAACTGTCTTTATTTTCTTAAGCCTTGCTCAAGGCGTGAACCCCCAAGTAAGACTTCTACTTGATGCACAGAGCCGTAACAGAAAATGTGGCAGGAGGGAGATGAGAGGACAATTTCCAGCTGGTACCACCTCTCCATCTCTGCTGGAGATGTTCCCAATGTGCTGGTGCAGAGCAGAGAGAATGCCAGTGGAGTATAACTTCTGGCATACTCTCCTTTGCAGTAAAATGCTCAGAGTTCAGCTGTTGTTCCAGAGCTATCTTGAAATGTTAGGACTGTCATTAGCATGATTAAAGCCCTAACAAAATGAGATGGAATGAGCAGACCTGGTCAGCACATTGCACAAGGTGCCTGGTGATATGTAAAGAGCTTTAAGCTTATCCTGAAACAAGTAAATCTTTTTCTTTGTCTCTACATAGATGTGGCCCCAGGAGGAAGTTGGAGCAGACTGAAATTTCACTGATCTATGCATTTACCTCCACTCAGAGTTTCCCAGAGCTGAAGAAACTGTGTCTCATTGGATAATGGTGGTATTTCTCATGATGGGTTCCTGCTTTTATCTATAGAGACAGCTGTAATGTACCCTGTCTGCCTCCTACCATTGCTCCAAGGCCAAATGTGTTGGTGACGACTTAAAACACAGGTGAACATGGACAGCCATTCACATTCCTGCACGACACTTCACACTTCTCATGGAGAAACATAGGTCAGTATTTTTCCATCATGTTGTCCTGTTGGGGGTTACATGGGCAGCTTGTGGGATCTACAGGAAGAACCAAGGCAGTGGTCAGTGGGCTTTGATGCACAAGAAGTCTGCACTTCTGCTGGAAAATCTTTTAGAAAATGTGTAAAGGTCCCCAAAATAAATTGGTTCAGAATGTGCTTTTTCAGGCTGTGTGGGAAATAAATTATTTGATCTAGCCAGGCTGGCAAACAGCAGCAGCAGGATGTGAGCCACAAGCTTTGAGAGAAAAACCACTGGAGGGGGGCTGTCAGCAGATATGGTGTTCCCAGGGGTATCCAGACCCTGGCTGCCCCATCTTCTCTGCCCAGCACCTCCTACACATATTGGGATATTGGAAATGGTGGAGCCATGGAAGCTGCCCCAGCTGCAGAACAGCTGGATGTGGGCAGCGCCTGCATCAGCACAGGGGAGTGTTGCCTCCTGCAGAGGCTGTGGTAGGAAACGTGCCCTGCCCTGTTGATACCTACCAATATGCTGTACCACACAGCTCTGGCTCACTTGCCCAACACCCTGTCCTGGTACACATGAATGCTCACAAGCTCCAGATAGAATGACCCAAAGTGAAATTTGGCTTCAACCAAATTCTTCTATTGGCGTGGATTGAGCTAGTCCAAGCAGTGGCACAGATGGGAGATGGGAGAGGGGTAGACCTCCACTTACACAAGCTGGGATGTCTACCAGGTTTCCCCAAGCCAGCTCAGAGGACATATGACTGGAAAGCCATGAACACACCTAACCTGTGAAGGGAAAGAACAGCCCACAACACCACATCCCCTTTCTACTCTCATAAAGAGCAGCTTGATGAAGACCATCTCCAGTACATTACCATCTATTTTCCACCCCTTGAAGTTGAACTAGATGTTTCCAAAGTCCATGGCTGAGTGGCACATCCCTGTCACATAAGCTTTAATGATCCCCCGCTTAAGGGCTGACACTCTGAAAGTACGTGGCCAGAGTTCACATCTTTCAGTGCCAGGCATTACAATTTGACAAGCTGCCATATCTAATTGCTAATTAATTAAGATTTTTGCATATGCATTTTAAATCAGCTGGCTGCAGCTGCTGACAGGACCTAGACAGCTGGCAAACATCCCTAATGCACCTCAAAAACATCTTGTTTCTTCTGCTCACTCAGGTGAAGCTATTTTAGCTCAGTCATTGGCAGGAGGTATAGAAGCACCAGAGAAGAGCGTAAATAAATAATAAATCTTAAAACAAATCCTAATCTTCAGAAATATTTGAGATTTCAGAACTATTTCCTGTCTTGCACTGAGACTAATTTTGAGATCTTTTATTTTCTTACTTGTAGAAAGAATCTGGTATTTCCAAGGAGGAAGGAGAGATGTAAATTGATTTGATCATTTCCAGTAGTTTCATACTAGTCTCAATTTAACTTGTTTGTTTTTCTAAATTTATCTCAATGTTAAGATGGGATCATTCAGATCCATCTGCAGCTCTCCGGTTGGAAATACCTTGGCAGGCAGTCTCACTTTAATAGTCATTGTTGCTTTTGCCCCCAGAAATTTCTGAGCTGGGAAAGTTCGGGTTTTTTGAGACTGACTTTGTTCCGCAAATAGTTTTGGTTTTGCTGAAGCAGCATTCTGGGCAAATGCAACGTTTGAAACTCTAGATATATGGCGTGTAAGTGTATTTCTGTCTGTGAATACAGACATATTTTTGCATGTTTGCTCAATTGTGTTTATTTTAGGCAAGAAATTGAGGATTAAGTATCAACTAGTTGCACAGAACTAGCTTAGAAGTTTGTATTTTGAATGCTGTGGTCTTATGGTTCTCCTAACATCCCACGCTTCTACCACTGTGGCTTAGCCTTTTCCCTCACTCATAGTCATGGCCTGGGAGATGTTGGAGGCCCTGAGCACCTCCAAAGGGCTCAGAAGGAGCCCATTTTCCCAGATAGCCTTGTCACTTCACCCAGACCATCTGCTGTCACAGCCAGTATGGGATTCTGGAGAACTAGCTATTTGTTTGTTAAAAAAAACCAGCTGAACAGATGGAGGAAAGGAGCTGTATATGGCACAAAGCAGCATCTGCGCAAACCCAGAGGGTGGTCAGGCACTGGAACAATCTCCCTGCCTAGGAGGCCATGGCACCAAGTCTAACAAGTTCAAGAAAGATTCGGGCAATCCCCTCAGGCACATGGTGTGTTTCTTGGGGTTGTCCTGTGCAGGACCAGGAACTGGAATTCAATGATCCTTGGGGTCCCTTCCAACTCAGAATATTCTATGATTCTAAACCCATTTGGAGATGTTCTTCACTTGCTTGGGTAGAAGGGTGAGAGATGGCCTGTGACTACAGAAAAGCACGATCTGCCTCACGGGTCCCATCTGGGTAGTTTGCGCTACCACACGAAACCTGGTGGCCCTTTCCTGACCGTTTTGTGAAGCTCAAGCCTAAATCTGGTTTGATTTCTGCTCCAGCCACGCTTCTTGGGAGCTCTGAATTTTACCTTCTTCAGCAGGAAAACCTCAAACCTGGCATGCACTTAAAACTGTGCTTTTGCCTGGATGGCTGCCTCTGCCCGGGGAGCAGGATGCTGCAGCTCACGAGAGGGTGCTCAGTGACCAGCATAAGCTGTTCCAGGGCTGAGTGAGAACACAGGGAATAGCTGGAGGGATTTGCGGCTCTGGTTGAGGATTTCAAAATCATGACAGATTTAGAAAATGCAGCTGAGAGCTGAGGCTGGAGTCTTTTCTACAGCCTACTCAGGGTGTTTGATGAGGTCGGGGCTTGTTGTCCATTTCGTTTTGCTCTGATATTGCAGGACTAAGTTAGCTTGAACTACGTAAAAGTGAACTTGGCTGCTAGTGAGGAGAGACACTGGCTCAACACACAACTGCTGGCCAGAAAAGAATCCTCAGAGTTCAGTGTAGAGCATCTCAGGAATTTTATAGTGCTGGGGCAGAAATTCATCTGGATGCCAACCTTCCCACAAAGGCCACTTTGGAGCTAGAAGAGAGCTGGAGAAGGGAGGAAAGGACCACAGTGCGCAGACAGAGTGATGTCTGGGGGTGAGGTTTGATCTCACCAGGCCATCCCAGGCAGCAGTTAGTACTGGGGACAAACTCCATGAAGAAGAGGTGTTCCTTCTTTGTGACAACCCACAGGCGCTTCTGTGATGTCCAACCTGATGCCTGCACCCTGCATGGCCAAAAGGCAAATACGCCTCTGAACAAAATAAAAACCTCTTTTTGGTATCATGCTCATTTCTAGCTTAAAAAGGGGGGGGGGGAAGTGCCTTTTTTCTGGGAATTTTCTGACCGACTCCAGCTGCTTCCTCTGCTTGGCTGCAGCCAGCAAAGGGTTTAGAAATACCAGGTTTAATTAAAACAATCTTTTATGTTCCAATGCAAGCCTTATTTCCTCTACCTGGTGAGAAATGGCTCTTGCCTCAATCAGCAATTGAAGTCTGAGATTGCTGCGCTGAGCAGAACCGCGGCCACTTTCTGTTAATTAAAGCTCAGCTCGGGGCGCTGCTGCCCAGACCCTCAGAGAGCGGCTCCCAGAGTTTGTGCAGGAGCAGCAAAGGGACATGGGCATTAATGGGATGCAGAAAGAAACCTGCTGGTTTCCATCCCTTTCTAGTGCTTTCCAAAATAAAACATATATAATTTATTTGTTGGAGGTCTTTTCTCTGGCAAGAGAGCTTTTTCAGCTGTTTGGAGACACTATGTGAAAGGGGTGGTATCTCTAACTACACACCCTGACTTAGCACTAAGAAGAGTTTCATCCTACAGTTGTATTTCCATTCCCATCGGGACTTCTTCCTGCCCAATTTCTTCTCCACTGGATGTCAGAGACTCCTTTCTCTTCATTGTGTTGTTTAGGAAGTGCTTCTGCCTCACATGGGGCTTCTGTGTTGGACACAGTGCTGTCCCCCAGGTATCTGTGAGCTGTGTTTGTGGGAGCATTTCCCAGTGCTTGGTGTGAGGAGAGGAAGATAAGAGTTTTTCCTGGCTGGCAGATGGCTCTACCTCACCAGCTCTAAACCAGAGTTAAGGTTGAAATGATGGGATCACTACAACCAGATTTACAATAGTAGAATGAAGTTACTGAAAGATGAGTAAACACTCTTATTAAGATTGCTTAACAATAAAGAGCCTCACTGCATCAGTACCTCATTTGGTTTCTTCTTCTCACATTAAGCTGTAATCTCTCTCTATTAATGTAAGACCCAGTTTCTTTCTGCAAAATGACTATTTCTCTTTACCAGTCTCCAGCATTGGAAGGCGAAGGTCAAGAGTCCTTTTCTCTGTGATGTCCCAGGTGAAAATGTCCTTGTCCTACTCTGTTGCCCAGGCATTTGGCAGCCCATGCAATGACAGGAGGGTTAGCCTTGCTCTTCTCAAAGGTCTCTTGCATCCCATACCAGATACCCTCAACAAGGTGTCCCTGGTTCCACCTAGTCTCTGCTGCAAACCAAACCTCTGAATACATCATTGATTAACATTTGTGATCAAGTTGTGGGCATAACTAAGGGCTTTCAAACCTAATGGTCACCTACTAACAGCTGCAGGGACCTTTGGCTGAGGACAGATAGGGGTGCTCACGCAGGCAAACCAGAGGGTATTTCCCTCCAAGTAATGGCCATCTGGATGGGCATCCTCTGATGCAGCTGACATTTGGAGATGATTGTATTGAACTGGCGGGGAAGTCCTGCTAGTTTCAGTATGGAGTTTGATAAGTAGCAGATTTGCTCCTTTAGTGATCAATTATGTTCCAAAGATGCTCATACTGAGCAGATGTGAGTGAGGTGTGGGCACAAAACGTGTCTTTTGGCAAAGGCACAGACTTCTGCCTTCTGGCTCAGGACCTCAGGGTTCAATCTCCAGTTTCCAGACCTACAACAATGGCTGTACAAAAGAGAAGTCAGAGGAGACAAGTCTGGGGTGCACCAAATAACCTATGCCCAGATGGTGAGGGCTGGCAGAACTGAGGCCATAGGAATCACAGCTGAACAGTCTTGTGGAGTGCTCCAGTATCTCATTGAGACCAGAGTTCTCTCTCCCAATGGCTTTGTCTATTCTTACCATGGGTGTTCATGCCATGCAAATCACAGGAGAAGGGGCAAGGACCTGGTTTCCAGGAATCTTTGCAACATGTGCAACACTCTAAAATGAGTGGAGAGCACCTTTTCCAGGAGACAATGACAGTCCAGCCAACAAGCTTAAATCAGCTGGAGTTTCCCATAACTGAGGAGCCAACAGGACCCCACATCACTCTCCTACCAGCTCTTAACCTCTTCCCCTCCAGACATGGGTTTCACCTCCATCTTCTCATGGTGTGACTCTTGGGTGTGGTCCTGTGCAGGGCCAAGGCTTAGACTCAATGATCTTTGTGCGTCCCTTCCAAATCAGCATTTTCTGTGATTCTCCATCCCTCAAGTGCCCACACACACACTTGTGGCTCTGCAAAGCTGCTGGTGCATAGTGCAAAGTCCCTGCTTCACCCTGAAAGGCACTGGACTGCAATAAGATCCCAGGGGAAGCCATCCCACCTTTCTGCTTTCAAAGGAAGGGAGATGACCATGCAGGGCTGAGGGATTGAGGGTTTTGGATGGTGTTGCAGGGGGAGCATGGTGGGATGGCTAGACCCAAGATGCTGACTCAGGGAAGGTTGTCTAAGAATGTGTCTTGAGAAGCAAATGGGACAGTCTGTTCACTATAGCAGCCAATTGTATTGCTGGAAATTTCTGCTGGGCCATAAAGACCCTCTGTCACCACCTGGAGCACAGCACAGAGCAAAGGGACAGCATTAGCAACAAACCCTGAGCAACACGCCTTCATCCCTGGGATCTTGCAATGTGGAGACACTGGGAAGCTGCCTTTCTTGCTCCAGAGATGTAACAATTCCCAGATATCAGATGGAAGAGGAGGCTTGCAGATCACTGAGGACAGTGGTGCCACCTCCAGAGTTCTGGGCATGATCTCCTTGAAAGGTCACTCCATCTCATGAAGTTTCCTGCAGTTGTCTACCCTACTCTCTACCAGAAGAGTGGGGAAATTGTCAAGGCTTCTGGACTTTATCCCTGAAGTATTTAGACACATTCAAGTTGTGTTTGAGAAAAGCAGGCAGGAACAATACTTTGCAGAAAGGCAACCCTCTTACCACCACCCAGTGACTTGTCCCTCCTTCAAGCCTCTTTAACTCACCTTCAAGCTGAATTTATTTCCTAACCAGCTTGGCCACATCATTATCTACTTCTCATCTCTTCATGCTATAGTAGCCCTGAGCTTTCTAAGTGCATCAAGAGTCCCTGTACACCTCCAAGAAACACGGGGTAACTCAGGGTACCTCTCTGTTCCCCCACCTCTTTAAAAGTTAACAGATGCTTTTCCCTGTTCAAAACAGATCTTTCTAAGCAGAACTTTTCCTACTAGATTTTTCCAAGCACGGCCCTGCCAGCAGCACACACATGCCACTCCCTGCAGCACCAAGGCAGCTCTGCACACAGACCCTGCAGGGACCTTTGAGCTGGCACTTGCCTAGTCAATTCCTTGTGTGCTAGGGAGAACTTGCAGCAGCCACCAGATGCTGCGCTCTCCACCTCTACATCTGCAGGACCCTGCACAGAGACAGGTCAGACGTATCTGCAAGAGAGCCAATTGCAGAGGTATCCTCCAACCCCAAATACACCTGGGAGGTCTGTGCTTGCCTCTGCGTTAACTGGAAAGTCATTGAAGGGCTCCTCTATTCTTAAATAGTCCTGAGACATTCCCTTGCCAAGCATAGGCCAGGTCTACCCTACTTAGTGAGCTGTAGCTGTTGTCAGAGTTGACACTGCTTAAGATTTACTCCATCCGGCATGGAAGGAAAGACCAAACCCTCACATCTGAGTTAATGAAACAGTCTGAGGAGACAATAGTTCCTGGCGCTGCGAGAGCTTGCATTAGTGAGCTGGGGTTACAGAGAGCTCTGATCAATAAATATGTTGCCACGGCTTTTTGTAGCATCCATCACTTGTCAGGAAATGCATTTAGGCTAATACCTGCAGAGGGCATAAACCAACCATAGGAATTAAAACCTGCCACATGCCAAATGGTAATGCACAATTTAATGATCACAGGATCTGATAAATAAGCAAAACTGTGAAATGAATAAATACACTCTGGCATCAACATCTGCAACCCAGCCTGATCACATTTAGAGTCTCGAGCTTAACCTGCAAGGTGCTTCTCTGGGCTCATCTGTTTGCGGTACATGGGCAGCAAAGACAGCAGCCTGCAGCCCTTTTCCCAGGAGAGCCCAGAGGACTTTCAGAACCAGCGTTTCTTGTCACCTCAAACACTGGTGTTAAGTAGGAAACTAGTAGGCTTACTGTGCAGGAAAGGCTGCAACAAAGGTCACAGCAATGAGCCCTTCTCCATGGCTGTGCTGGGTAAAGCAAAGTAGGGAGGGACTGAAAGTGCAGAAAAGACAGTTTCAGCTGGACAACAGAAAAGAGAAAGGGATCATTCCTGACTGCCAAAGGTGAGAAGTGAGGAGGATTTTAGGAACAGACTAGATGTAGTGCAGGCTAAGGAGCGCTGACTGGAACCTCTCCAACTCAATCTGCCTTCCCATTGGATTCATCCTTGGCTTCTCCCAGCACCATCAGCACAGACCAAGGCTCTGGTTGTATTACCTGGGAGCAGGTAGGAACAGGTAGGAGGAAGTGAACCAGCTCTGAGTGAGAAAGAACCCCTTAAGAGAGCAGGATGAGAGAAAGACATTGCTGAGAGTGCTGCTCCTGCTCTGCTCCAGCGCCTCTCCAGGAGAGGGCTCAGCATGGGAAAGGGAAGACGAACAGCATGAAATTAAGAAGGGGAAGTTTTCAGGTCTGTAGCAAGAAAAAAACTTCCTGACAGGAAGATTAATGAGACTGTGGAGAAGTTTCTCTCAAGGAAATCCTGGGACATTTGAAACTAGATTAAACAGTGAATCCAGAGATGGAGACAGGGAAAACATTTGTGCTGCAGGAGAGTTGGACTACAGGGAGCTGAGCGAGGCACTGCCCATTGCTAATTTATTCCTGATCTGTTGTGTTATCTATTCATGCTCTCCTACCACATCCATCATCTGACACTATGGTCATTGAAAATGTGGAAGGTGGCCTCTGTGGTCAGCTTGGATCAGGGATCATTAAATACATCTTTCTGCCAGTTTGAAGAACAGCTAAATCTCCTTGACAGCTTCAGGCAGTTCAAGCACAGCCCTGCAATTCCCATGACAAAGCATGGCATGTGCTGCTGATCCCTATGGGAACGGCAGTAGCATTTCAGCAGCAGCACTTCAGCCATAGCTGTTATGGTACAAGGAGGTGTTGGGTCCCCAAAACAGGAATGATATTGACCTGTTGGAGCATGTCCAGGGGAGGCCACCAAGTTGATCAAAGGGATGAAGCACCTCTTCTAAGAGGAAAGACAGAAAGAGTCGAGATTGTTTAGCCTGGATAAGAGAAGGTTTAGGAGTGATTTAATTGCAGCCTTCCAGCAACTGAAGAGAACTTACAGGAAAGATGGGGCAAGACTATTTACAAGGACATGTAATGACAGGACAAGGAGGAATGGGTTTAAACTGAAAGATAACATGTTGAGATTAGATAATAGGAAGGGGGTGATAGATAACAGAGAGAGTGGGGGAGCACTGGAGCAAGTTGCCCAGGGAAGTCATGGATGCTCCATCCCTGGAATTGTTCAAGGCCAGGCTGGATGGAGCGCTGAGCAACCTGGTCTATTTGAAGGTGTCCCTGCATACAGAACAGGGGCTGAAACTAGTTTATGAAGTTGTGCCACTGCTTCCTACAGCCAACATCTGCATGGTCTTTCAACAAATCCGTGCCCCCTCACTGCCCCTTTAGGACACACTAAGGAACACAAATGTGCTTTTCCTAAAGAGTCCATGAAAACTACTGTAGGAAAAAACTGGAAGAAACATCTCAAACCCCACCCACAACAAATATGGACTGGGCTCTGCTAGCCAGATTCACTGTTGCTTTTTGGTCACTTCCTTGCCTTTCTTCAAGAAGCACATGCATCATTTTGCAAACACCCCCCATGTATACATTGCAATGTCACCTCCAATTCTCACAGCAGTCTCTCCCTGATTTGATTAGATCACCAGCAGTTTGCCCTCTGATTAGCCCTCCTGCTGCAATTCCCAGGACAATCCTGCTACAGAGTTGTGGGTGGTTAACTGCTCTCCTGCCTCATCTCCATTAGGATGCCAGCCTGTTCCATAACACCACTACTCAGTCAAGGAGCACAGACAGGGCAGAAGCATGTGCTGTTAAGGAACAATGACATCAGGATGACAGCCACACTCAGATTTCCAGCAAAGATTTGTCTTTCCTCATCCAGCTTAACCTAAAATTGATTTTCAACTCCCGAGAGTGTCTATCTACCTGAAAGATCAGGGTGTCCAACCCTTGGCCTCCTCAGCATCCCTCACTTCTGAGTGACCTGCTGGGTGTGCATTGCTCTCTGCCAAGTCCCCTTCCAGACTGTTCCATCTATGTGAAATAATTTCTGAAAGCCTCTTCTGACACCATATAATCAGGTAGTGATATATAAGAGGGAGCTCTCATCCCTAGTTTCTGTGTCATGACAGGTGAGGAATTAGGAAAAATTATAACCCAGCATAGATTCAAATGAGAAAATTGCACCCTGTCTTTCTAGGACCCTCATCACTGCAAACATAGGAGTGCTGCCTCTCTTCCCAGCCTCAGCCTGGAACAGCAATAGGGACATGGGTATGTAAACACCTTCACCAGGCATGTATACCCGCCACAAGTTGAAAACAGGGGATTGAGCTTGTGTATGCCAAAAGCATGTGGCACAGCCATCGCTGCTGTGTAGCAGTGGGATGGGAAGGGAGCAGGCCCAACTCCTCATGGAGCTAATGGAACATGAGATCTAAGTGGTCATTCTGCTGATGTGCCCTCTGTCATGGCCATGCCTTGAGAGGTGCTGCCAAGGTACAAGTGTGTGGTGGTGTGTGAACCCTCTCACCACACAACCCCAGTGTCCCAGCAGCACAAGAATGGACAAATCTAGAGGTATTTATGTTGTGCACAAATGAAGAACAGATGTTCCAGCAACAACTAAAAAAATACATAATTAAGAAATAGATAGAGGAATCATGTTCCTTTTTCCTTTGTTTTGCTTTGGTTTCTTTTCCCTGGAAAGTGTTGTCATAAGCCTGAAGGCCACGCCAGTGGCTTCCTGCAATGTCTCAGCATGAGATGGGTGAAAGATCCAGGATGCACTAGCCCCCTTTTGGGATGAGTTATCCAAAAACTGGACTCTTTTATTTGACATCTGCTGCAAGAGAAACCAATGCAAGGAAAAGAGGAGCTCTTCTGTTTCACCATCTTGCAATAATTCAGGATAATCGAGGGGGAAAAAAAAAACACAAAACAACCCAAAAACCCGAAGGAGCGGGGGAACAGAGAACTACTCGCAAGAAGAAAAAGAATCAGCCGTTCCTAAATACAGCACAGCAGTGCAGCCAAACCAAACAGTAATGATTCATTGACCTGTCTTCACCCTTCATTTTTCCTATAATGAGAAAAGAAACCACAGAAATGTGGAGCTGAGGTCTCTCTCCACTCCCAAGGAATGGGGAGGAGGATCTACAAGACTTCACTGCCCTTTGACGGGTTTCATCATGGTCCTGTGTGCTCAGTCCAGCCCCACCACCAGCTTCCTTGCACATCTCACTTCATCTCAGTTCATCCATCTTATCATCCCTGCTGGCCTGGGCTCGCTTTCCTCTGCCGACAGCACTGGGGAGGTGGAAACAGGTATCACTGCCAGGTCTCTGTTCCTGCCTTTGGTGGGGCCAGATGGACAACAAATGCATGTGCTTCCCAGGCAGCTCCACTCACAGCTCAGCCTGATGCCACTGAAGCCAGCAGGAGCCATGTCCCTATCAGGCTTGAGCAGCATTGGCTTGGAAGCAGATGCACACGCCATTTGGATGTCCCAGCTGTGCACAGACCACTGGGCAGTACCTCCGTGTGAATGCCAAAGAGACATTGCTGGAGGCCCCCAGAGAGGAAGGAGACTGAAGACCATAGCTCAGCTGGCTTTTGAATATCACAGAGCCTGAAAACTGTGGATAGACTTGTTCCGTGCAAGCAGTTGCAAAAGCTCAATCTTCCCCCATCCCAAAGTTCAAGGACCCTTCATGCTTCCAGCCTGCAGGGAAAGAGTTGCACTCCCGCTTCCTGAGCTCTACCACATACAGCCTCTTAAGTGAGACTGAATAGCTTGAATAGGTGGCAGAGCACACCCTGAAAAGCAAAGATGACTCCCTTGTCAATCTTTCTGTAACAACAGACAGTGGAGAGCAACAGCATCTTCACTGTCACCTCCTGGACCCCAGCACAGCTTTGCATTCCCAGACAAGCTCCCCCAGCCACCATGGTAGCCACCTATGGCCTAGGACTTTCAGGAGAGGAGTGTCCCTAAAGGCTTTGGGATGTTGCCTTCCTCATTTCACCACTGTGTGATGGAGCTGGAAAGGGCAGTCCACCACATCCCCACACTGTAGCCTGAAGAGAAAGGATGATTCAAGGTCTCTGAATCCACGCTCACTCATTGATTTGTGGTGGGACTTGAGGGGCTCAGAGCCCCCTTTGAAGACATGAGTTGCTTGCCAGAGATGTTGGTAGTCCTCCAGGCCTTACCAGCAAATGAGTAGCTCAGAGCCAAGTCAAAGCCCAGAGGGACCCAAGCCAGGCATTCAATCCAAGGATAGGAAGGTCCAGTTTCCAACACAGCTTAATCTCAAGTGTGTTATCTGGAGCCCACCAAATCTCATCAGGCGGAATCACAGCAAATGGAGAGCAGAGAGCTCCTCCCCACAGAAACTTGTCAGGATATGACTATTATGTGAGTGTGTCATCAAGGCAGGTTTAATCTCAGCCTCCATTCTTGCTTCAAATATCTGCTGTAGTTCCCACATGGCAACAGAAAGCTGGCCTTCCTACCCATTCATTCACCAGTCTGGGCCAGACATTGCTTGGGTCTCATGAGGACTGGTCCTGCCAACCGGCTAACCATGTCCTTTCTTGTTCAAAGCAGCACTCCAGTCACTGTGGGCCTTCAGGGATGTGAAAAAAATTCAATCAGATCCAGCAGCTCAATAACACTTTGCCTTGGACTTCTGCAGAGCACAGCAGGGACCAGAGGGAGCAGTAAGAGATGCAGGAGAGCTGAAATGGAGTATTCCTCCTGGTTATATTTCATTTTCATGCTGTCTCTGCAGCTTTTCATTCAAGTCAGGGAGAAAAGAGACAAATCACTGAAGACAACCTGCCTTTACGAGGGTTTCTTTTCCCATTTTGTGGCCCCTGGGGGTTCTTCCTGCACTGCCCCCAAGCCTCCAAATGAATGGCTTGACGTTTGCAAAGGTTACTCACCTCCTCCGAGTGAAAATGCAACTGTTTGTTCAACTTCTCAGGGGGCTGGTTGTCTCGTTAGATTTGTAAGAGCATTTAACAGGTTGCTTCACCACACGCCCTTGAAATATCTCAGGCAGCATCTTTCAAAAGTACCATCAGCATCATGCTGGGCTCAAGCTAATTATCCCCATCTCCCAGCAGGACAATTGGCTCACTGCCGCACAGTGCTGACCCAGCCACACATCTCCCTCAATGGACACATCTGTCTCAACCCTGGGCAGGCAGCAGCTGAGCATTCCTGCTTCCCTCCCCTCCTCAGTTCCTTTCAGCTCCTTGCTATGCCCAGAGGGTATGGGAGGGTAGCAAAACAACCACTGTGGAGATGGGCACCTGTCCACACCAAGACTTCATGCCTCCTGGCAAGAGGCTGCAATCCACAGGAATAGCTGCAAAATATCCCAGGTTTTCAAGGGTATTTTTGATATCTTCTAGCCATCCTCTCTGCCTAGAACAAAAGATGACACCAAAGAGTCACTCAGGGCCACAAGAAAGCTCACATCTTCCCTGTCATGGTGAGTCCCATCCCACTGGCTTCCTCTGGCCTATCACAAAAGTTTTCCTTTCTTTCCTCCTTCATCCCCAGTTTGGTGCTATCTAGCCTTTCCTTAATATTACTCACTGGAGTACTTGCTAATTCCTCATAAGGCTGACTTCTGGTTTGCAAAATTCCATTTTCATGTACCCAATGTGCCCCATGAAAATCCTGCCAGACCTTTTTATCCCTTCCATGCTGAGAACTATGTTCCACAGTATGTGCCCCGCACTGTCGCTGCTGATCAGAGGATGGCAGACGTCTTGTCAGGTTGGGCATGATTGTTCAAGATGACACCAAGGTTCCGGGGCCATTGCCAAGCTGGGGGCCATGCCTTCCATCTCCACAGAGTCAAGGCCAGCAGACAGCCTTGGCAGGACCTTCACAGGAGCTGGGGAAAGAGAGAAACTACAAGACACGACAGCCATGTGGGACAGAGCCAGTCATCCTAGGAGTAATAAATGTCCCTGGTGCAAGCCACGCATCATTGCACCCTTGTTAGCAAGATCCAGCTCGTTTCATATCCTGTATAATTCATAATTGCTTAACAGAGCTGCTGATGTCAAATTAGCCAAACATCAGTAAGCAAGGAATGTGGTCGTCACATTCATCCTGTTAACTGGTGGCTAATTATCTCATTGTGTCTCCCATGTACTAATTGCAAACTGACTGTTTCCTATAGCCTACTAGTACCGTTTAAGCCTTTAGGAAGGTAAGGCAGAAGATGTATCTCTCAATTGTTACCATGCTTCTGTGCCTAACCTGAGAGTTCCAGTTGCAGTATCGAGGAGCTGGCCTTCCCCATTTTTGTTAATGGCGCTAGGGCTTCAGAGAGGAGTTTGCTGCACTCACATCATGACCCTTTTGCCCTGTCTGCTCTACCAGAGGGTTAGGGGGTATTGCCAGAGTTTCTCTGAAGGATAGAGGAGTATAATACAAAGACAGGCTCTGGAGGATGGTGACAGAGCTAAGGAGCTCCAGGCTACAAGCAGCTGCCCAGCAGTTGGTGGAGGCAGCAAAAATCTCCTTGCTCAGTGGGTTGCAGCTAACGCTGGTTACAGGGAAGGACAAGACATCTAAACACCTTGCCCTGTTCAGAGCTGCTAATCATAGAATCATAGTATCATAGGATCATAGAAAGGCTTGCATTGACTTAAAGGTCATTTAGTTCCAGCCCTCCCCGCCAAAGGCAGGGACATCTTCCACTTCATCAGATTGCTTAAAGCCCCATACAACCTGGCTTCAAACACTTGCAGAGATGGGGCATCCACAACTTCTTTGGGCAGCCTTTTCCAGTGCCTCAACACTATCCCAGCTGTCTGGGAACACAGGTCTGGGAATCCATCCCAGAGCAGAGAAACTGCTGCTTTCTGAGTCTGGGAGGCTATGGAAAGGAAACCCCAGAAATACTTCACCCAGCCGAAAACACTGTGCTCAAAGGGTCAAAGCACTGCAAAAGTTGCTGTTAGCCAAATATCTGCAACTTACTTGCCTCCGAGACACTCTAAAATGCAGCTCCAGACAAAATAGCAGGGCCCCACAGAAAGGCAATGCCCCTCAGCCTGATTTTTCTGACTCACATTGACCTCCTCACCACCTCATGGTGCCTATATTTAGTCTGATGACTGATCAGCACTCCTGGGCCCTCAAAGATTGGAGGAGCTCTTTCCCCATCTGGACCAAGAGTGAGGGTCTCTCCAGGGCGTGCAAATGGTGACAAGCTGGAAGGAACAAGCTCTGAGAGGAGAGGCAGGAGGGGAAGGACTCCTGAAAGCATCCTTGAGCACCAGCGATAATGAAGTGGGCTTCCCGCCAGATTCCCCAGATGTTTAATTAATACTGTAAGACCCCTGCTCATCTGGCTGATCCTCCCAATGTTAAAGGCCCACCAGCTCAGCTTCAGCTTTCCTGTGTAATGGGATGGAGAAAGCTGGAGATCCAACGGGCTTGGAGCTCTTCCCACAGGCCTTTCTCCTCTTGCCTAATCTGGGTACCCAATGTTTCTGCCTGTCAGGGAGCAATGGGACACAAACCCCAACTTGCAGACCCAAAGGAAGTTGCAGCAGAGCTGTACACAGTCCTTGGGAGACTGCCATCCCAACCCTGCTCACTACACCCAGGCTGGTTTCTAAAGGAGCTGAGGACCAAGAGCATATAGCAAATATCCCTGTAGGACAAACCTAAATTGCAGAGCAATCTGGTAAATCCTGACAGCCATAGTGGAGCTTGTCGTGAAAACTTCTTACCTTTCTGCTCTGGGCCTTCTGCTAGTGTACAAGGGTGCAGCAGTGTTGGGGGGAAAACTCCTGACACAGCATGACTGGTCATGGGGGACTGCTCAGGGCAGGAAAACAGGCTCAAATATTGCAAGCTGCAAAGTTACAACT
Organism: Serilophus lunatus; assembly: GCA_013399895.1. NCBI lineage: Eukaryota > Metazoa > Chordata > Aves > Passeriformes > Eurylaimidae > Serilophus > Serilophus lunatus. The sequence goes on along the minus strand of VXBA01003015.1, from coordinate 146,387 downwards.
CAGCTGCTACACAAGAAAAGGCTGGAATGAGAAAATTCCAGAAAAGACTGGAAATGAGAAAAACATTTACTTCACAGCTATTCAGCCATTTTTACCAGCTAGAGAGACAGTTCCCTCCAAAACATCCATGGAAAGAGATCTCACAGAGCCAGCTGGATACAACAGACGCATTGCGAGGCAGAGAGGGGTGTCTGCTGCACTCTGCAGCAGTGCAGGACCAGCCAACCCTTGCAGTTATGATAAAACACTTGGTCCCTGAGCCCACAAAAGGAGCCATAACACTTTGCTCTGTCCTCCAAACCAACAGTACTTTAAACCCATATGTGAGGATCACAAACAGGCAGGGATGGCAAAAGTCTAAAAAAAACTGTCAAAAAAACTGTCAAAAAACTGTCAGTGTTTCCTTGAGAAAAGGGAATGATATTACAATAAGGAAAGCCATGAAAAAGAGTAGAAATGAGATAAAGAGCCAAAGAGATGGCTCACGCGCAGCTGGCATGGGGACTGATTAAAAATGTCCTTTTAGAGGCTCAGCACAGCCACATTCCTCCTCGCAGGAAAAGACCTTTGAAAGGCCAAGAGGGTAAAACTGCAGGGCAAGAGAGAAAAGGGAACAGTCTTCACATATGGAAGGTTTGTCCAACTAAGGAATTTAAAAAGAGCACAGTCTCCAGTAGGTTAAATGTAAATGCACAATAAGACAGCCAAAAAAGAATGTGAAGATCAATTTGCCATGACCATAAAAAAAAAAATTGTTCCCTCTTTCAGCCACAGAAGCAGCAGAGCATGCAAGACTATTAGCTCACAGAATCACAGTATGAGTTAGGTTAGAAGGGACCACAAAGGGCCATCTGGTGCAACCTTCCTGCTCAAGAACAGTGATCCTAAAGCACATTGCACAGGATTGCTTCCAGACCGTTCTTGAACATCTCCAGTGAGGGAGACTTCACATCCTCTCTGGGCAATCCGCTCCAGTAGGTGGTCACCTGCACAGTACAGAAGCTCCTCCTCATATCTAGGTGAAACTTCTTGTGCACCAATTTCTGCCCGCTGTCTCTTGTCCTATTGCTCAGCATCACCAAGCAGAGCCTGGTCCATCCTCTGACACCTCCCTTGAGATAATGACAGGCATTTTTGAGGCTTCCTCTCAGTCATCTCTTCTCAAGGCTGAACAGGCCTAGCTGTCTCAGCCTCTCCTTTAGGAGAAATGCCTCAGTCCCTTTGTCATCTTGACAGCCCTCCACTGAATCTGCTCCAGGAGCTCTGTGTCCCTCTTGTCCCGAGGAGCACAGAACTGGACACAGCGCTCCAGATGCCGCCTCACCAGGGCCAAGCAGAGGGGCCCAACCCACTCCCTCAACCTTCTGGCGATGTTTTTCCTAATGTACCGCAGGATACCCTTGGCCTTCCTGGCCGCAAACACACGCTACTGGCTCAGTGACAGTTTGTTTTCCATCAGGACTCCCCAGTCCTTATCTTTTTTCTTTCCATTGGGTGGGCCTCCTGCCTGGGCTGGTGCATGGGGTTATTCCTCCCCACGTGAGGGTGTTGATCAGTTGAGGACAAGCCCACAGCGGGACAAAGCAGAGGACCATTATTACTCAAACACACGGCAAGCAGGTTTGGAAAGGATCCCATCCTGCTAATTTTCTTACGGCTCACTTTAAAACAAACCTGAAGGTGGGCAGCAAAATGACCCCTAAAGGAACTGAGGTGGTGGCAGAAGAGCAGGGCGGTCTTCCCCATGCTAGAAATGGAAAAACGGGCCAGGAAGCATGTCCAGTTTCTCAGCAGAGGAGCAGAGCCCTGCAAGCAGGGAGCACAGAGGTCTGCACTGCTCAGTCTGTTCACGAATGAATCTGAGAAGGACATAGACAGTGAGGTGACATCTTCTGCCAGCACCATATATTAACCTGATTTTTAAAAGCTGACAGAAGATCTGACAAAACTGCTTAGCAATGAAATGACAAATGAGATATGGGATGGATGAACATGATGGAAATAAACCGTCTGGGGCAATGCCAGGCCCGTGATCTAAGTATTGCTGCTCTGTGTAACAGGGATAAGCAGAGGAGTGGTACCAGTTTTCAGAAAATAATAGTAAAACACCAATATCACCATGCCACAACATAAATCTGTATCCATGGACAGTGTTTGGGCTTCTGCTCTCCCAGATCTCAAAATGGAGGCAATTCAAGGTCCAGGAAAGCTCTTCTGCACTGGCAGGAATTGATCTAGGTGGGACACTGTTGCCTGGAAAAGAGATTGTGTACAGCCAGGGAAAATAAAAACCTGTAAAGGCATGGAGAAAGCACGGAGAAAATAAATATATTTTCCACTGTCTCTTAATACAAGGAGAAGTCAGTAGGTGAACTTGCTATCCTTCAGCTATCCCGGTGCTTGTTGTAGGCTGAAATATGTTTGGGAGAGAGACGTTTTTGTTGGGCATGTGCCAGTCCTAGGCTCCACTACCTGGAGAAGCCCAGGTAGTGGATTTGTTTTCTCTCCCAGATGGATCTCTGATGCAGCTTATTTCTGTTGTGTTCAAAATGAGCCTGGGCCACCCTTCAACAGTGCCTTTCCTTCTTTGCAAAGATAACTGTATCCTGAAGACCAGAAGGCTGCAGGAGGACACTGTATGAGGACCAGAGATTCAGCAGTCATCTCCTTGCCTTCAAAGGAAAAGGGAAGTCTGATTTCCCCAGGGCTTATGATCCTCCTTCTTCCCTAGGGCAGGCAGAGTGATAACATGCTGGAAACCCAGAATCTATCCTCTTCTCTTCAGGGATTTCACTCCATACATCCCACAGGCATCCAGCAACTCGTGCAAATATCTCACTGGCTCCACCCTGGCTGAACAGGGTGCTCTCTCACTCTCAGCATCATCCTGTGCATCACCCAACATGCTGCAGCTGAGACCTGGTACAGGCACTTGGCAAGTGCCCATTTTTTCTTCTCCTGTCAGTGAGGTAAGCAAGGCTTTGAATTTTGGAGGTAACAAGCTCCTGGTGACAAGCTGGAGCAGGATTCACCAGCCCAAACACTCAATTAGAATGAATAACGAATCTATTCTGTTCTGAAGCTGGGCAGCTCACAGTAGCATGGTTGGTCATGGCTGTGATGAAACTTGTGCCAGTTTTGCCTGGACAGTAACGCCTGGATCAAAGGAGCTTGTGAAAGGAATTAAATGCAGTATAGATAGGTTCCCTGTGCCTGTCTATTATAAATACACACCACAAATTTGGCTTTTAGGCTTAAATTACACCTTCTGAATAAGCTATTATTTCAGCACAGCCAAGCAGTCAGATGAGAGTCTTACTTTTTTATTTTGATGATTAAAGAAGATCTGACATCTTAGATGCTTCTGATCCAGTTCAGAGGCTTCTTCTGCACCCCATAAGCTGCAGTCATTGTACCCAGACCTAATGTGGAGCAGTGGGAGGCTTCAGCTATTGATCAGGTAGTCCAAAACCTTTTCTGAAAAATGGCAATCATCCCCACAGAGTAGTCTGGGCTTTGCCAGAACCTCTGTGGTGCTGGAGACATGGAAAGCATTGTTTGCAGAGAAGCCAAGCATGGCATTCATGCACTTTCCAGGGAAGCATGTTGATCCCAAATTTGGGTTCTTCTCTCCCACGTTGGGAGTTAAACCTGATGACAGAAAAGCAGCGAACATCCCTGAGATGTCACTATCTTGGGCCCAGGATGAGGCAATTATGGGGTATATCTACTCTATTTTCAGGGCAGGAAACCCTGAGTAGACAGTACTGAGAAGCTGTTACCTCCATCAGGCATCTCTCCATGTGCTGCTACTCCTGCCCTTGCTGAGCTACCTTCCAGTCTGCTGAGGAGGTTCAGCACTGTGCATTGCTGAACTCCTTCCTTAGTCTCAGCTCAAATACCCTGTGAGCAGATACCAGTATCTGTTATGATCTGTAGAGCAACCACCTGTCTTGGGGAAAGCAGTAACAAATTGCAGCTCTAAGGAACCAGCCTCCCACATTACTTGAGCTTTGGCTTTCTCAGCTTGTTTACCAGGAGCTAAATCCAAATTTGACGTAGACCAGAGATCACATCTGGCAGAATTAGACCCTGACAGCAGACCAGGTCCATACAGGCTGTGCAGGAAGTTTCATCTGTACACAAGTTCTTGGTCTTGTGCTTCTAGGTCATTGGCAAAGCAAATAGTTACTCACCATTTCTTTTGGAGTTGAAATGCAAGAAGGGTCAAGACATGTGACAAAACTGCTGCAGAAAAGGATCTTTCAAACCAATCCCTGCACACAAGGTACTGCAGGAGGCTGATATGAACCCTGTCAACAGGTTAAGGTCGATCAGGCTGTGGAATCCCACTGGAAACTGTTCCCCAGGAAATCCATAAGATGAACTGCAATGGTCCGTGCTGGGTTTCTTTGAGCAGCAACCATGGAGAGTGCTAGAAAAGCACCACTGAACCAGAAGCTGAGCCAAAGGCACATGAGGAGGCTGCAGCAAAACTGGACCAGCCCTGTTTTGAGGCAGACACGATAGCAATCAGGAAGAAGTATCCCAGAGCCACCCTGCAGCAGGCAGGCTGTAAATGTATCTCTTACTAATGTCACTAATAACAAGGCGCCACAAAGAGGGGAAAGCTTTTCCCAAACTTCTAGGGGTCAGGCACTTCAGAAAAGCACCTCTCCCCACTGAAGAGACCTGTACAGCTTCACTCCAGATACACCGTGCTGGAAGAGCAGGATCCAGTCCTGCAGCCCATTTAGTATAAAAAAAGAAATATCTGTTTCTTTGATTAAAATAACAAAAACAACAAAGAACCCTCAGACAACAGTCTGACTGGTTTATTGAAGATTTGGATTTCTTTCCCCTTTATACAAATGGTAATTTCAGACTGATGAAAGAAGAGCAATATGACACATTGACTACACAAGCTGTCTGCAAAAAGGGAAAGCAGCTGATGCCCAGGAATGTGGGGTGCTGCTCCAAGCCTTCCCCACCTACTGCTTCCCTGGGCCCTATCATTGCTCTGGGCCTCAATTTCTCCCTGTGAAAAAGGATGCTCGTTTCTGGAAAAGCAGGATCATGCAAGAAGGTGGCTTGGCAGCCACTTCTCCATGTCCCTGCAGCTCTCCGAGGACATTTCAGAAGGCAAGACTTTCTTCTTGGCGCTTTGTTAGCTTCAGGAAAAGCCTCCAGCCTCACCCTTTGGCAGAGAGATTTTTCTCTTTTCTTGCCCTTCAAGTCAGGCAGTCGATTTTAGCAGAGACACTGATAATTAGGAGTCTGAGTGCAGCCCACCAATTCACCTTGAACACCCTATTGTGCAGGGATTGGCAACAGTCCTCCATGCCAAAGGCCACTGTCCTCATGTCCCTGTCCTGCTCCCAAGAGACATGCACCCTCTGCTACCAAAACTGAACATTAGAAATGCTGCAGCTTGTTTTCATGCCCTTGGGCCAGTTTGTTTTTCCATGGGATATTTTTATTCTTGCCCTGATCTCAGTCATACTGAGGAGTTAAAATTTCAGCCAAAGCAATAAGAAGTAAAGAGCAAAGAAAGTGAATTGGGATCCAGAGCATTTCAATAAATTAAAAGGGGAAAAAAAAAGGGGATAAAAAATCCAAAACCATAGTCCAGCACAGAGGAAGCAAAGCAATCAGAGCAAAAGCTGTCAGCTTTGCCAGTTCCCGTTTGTTCACTGATCAAATTCACTGCCTCTCTCATCCAAAAGTAACAACTGCTAAGTCTCCCTCATGCTCCCAGGGGAAGTGATTTCTATATTAGAAACAAGTATATTTTGACACTCTTGATGATGTTTTACGCAAATTGCCCTTTGTCAGCTGCCTCTCCTGTTTCCCATTTGTACCATGCCATGTTCCTGGTTCAAACCCAGAGCCAAGGTGACCTCAGGCAGTGCTGGCATCGATTTAGGCTTGCATGTGCCTGGCCAGTGGTTCGTCCAAGGCTCCTTGCCACCAGGTCCTTCTCCTACCCATCTCTCTGGCCCTGAGGAAAGTCCAGTCCAAACCAAAGCTTATTTGGCAACCTAACCCTGGACTGTGTGCAGGGAAGGGTCTTGGTGGTGACTTTCATCCAGCAGTATCTGCTCAAATGTCCTTTAGCTGAACCACCCTGAATGTTCCAAGTCTCCAGGAAAACCTGACTTTCCCTTGATGGGGTTTGGTTATCAGACAAGAGAAAGAAATTAAAAGACTTCGCAAGTAAAAGGATGAAAAAAGTCCCCACAATCCATGCTGGCTGCAAACACCCTCATGGCAGCTTCATAATTAAATATCTGACTAATTCTAACTGGCCTCCAGGTGGCAATTCAAATGGTCCTGCCTTATCTGTGTACATATAAGTGGTGATCTCCATCCTGGGAGGCAAGTCTTGAAGCATTCCTGCTACAGCAGTGACTATCCTGCGCAGAGACAAGAGGTTTCTAAGTAATCAGTGGGAATGGCCATGTAGAATGGTCCTTTGTATGTAGTTAAGATATTTAAGAGACATTTTTCATGTATTTGAAGTGTACAAGAAACTGAATTATGCATGTTCTGAGGGTTCACATAGCATCATGGGTAGGCATGTTGTAAGAAATGAGCAAGATGATGTTTGGCAGAGTTTTCTGGCCCAGTTGAAGACACAACAGCAAGAACCCTTGTGTTGGAGACTCCCATCATCACCAGATACTGCCCAGCTGTCCTGTTCAGTGGACTGATGTCCCCACAAAATGTTTATCCTATACCAATCCAAGTAAGTTAATTCGTTAGTTGGTTTTTTTACCTTTAACACTCTGAATGACTGTAATGCTTGAGATGCACACCAACAGAGATTTTCTCCTGTACACACCCCTCTAGATGGTTGCCTTTTGTAGATACTGAACTCATACTCCGGAGCTTTTCATAAGAATTAGGATTCTTCTGACCTAATGAAGACCCAACCTTGCCAGCCCATTGCCTATCCTGGTCTTCACTGTGACTCCAAAGCAATGGAGTTTTGATCCAGCCTCTCCAGGCACTGTTTGCATGTGATCTGTTTTCACCAGTGTCCTGAAAAGCTGTGCATCACCCCCTCCATCTCCTAAGGTGTTTGTAGAGATGTGCTTATAGCTGTCAAAGCCGAGGCAAGGAAGTGTAATGAGGGGAAAATTAAATCATGAAACACTAATAATTATCAGCAGTCCAATTAGCTGACAGTAGTGACAGCCAGCCACAAAGAGCTGGGGGAAGAGGGCCAGCATCCCTGCAGCTTCAGTACCTTGGTGGGCATGTAGCTTGTCTTCACACTGCTCAGACCCACACCTCTGCCCATTGCTGAGGGCAGCCACAGGGACACACACAGGGACACTTTTCATCCTTCTCCTCGCTCTGAGACACCTCTGCAGTCACTGGATTGAAGTTGTGGAGACCCATGCTGCCTTGTCTGCTTGAGAACTGTACTCTGCTGGTAAGTTGCTAACAGCTAAGGGATAAAGGGGAAGTGGAGAAGTCCGTTTAATATAATTTTCCTTGTTATTATCTCTCAGCTTCTCCCCAGCAATTTGTTCAAACTTCTGTAAAATTCCTTGCCAAACAAGCCCCTACCCAAATAGGCCTTCATGACTGCAGGACTCTATTTATAACCGAGATCCCATTTAGCAGATAAGCCAAGGGAATTCAAGCAGGATTTAAGCTAAGCAGTTATCTGTGACCAGCGGCCACAGTGTGCATAACGTTAGATTTACTGGGGATGAGAAAGGCAGAGGGACAGGAGAGCAAACAGCCTCTGGAGCAGCCAGCCAAATCCCCGAGGGATGCAATCACTGCTGGCACAGCCACAGCTTACAGACACTTTGTGAGCAGCCAAGGAACAGCAAGCAAAACCCTTTCCCTGGGATCTGGGGATCCTCCTGCACACCCTAGGATTCCTGCAGATATCAGCATCACTTCTCCTCTCCTCTTCCAGCTTCACATCCCCTTCCCAGGCATGTATTGCTGGCAAGGGTTTCACTTGCCTTCCCAGATAGATATTACAGCCTAAGATGATGCACTTAACAGAGTTGTGAAATCTGCCATAAAGTTTACTGCCTTACATCAATATAATGCCCTGCAAAGTTAATACGGAGGTACCTATTTTATAACAAGGACAAATAAAAACATAACCCATTAGCCCCTGCCATTAGGAGTTGCATTTCTGATGGCCAGATGCTGCAATGAAATGGGTGGAGAATATTAATACAAGTATGTATAGAGCTATGCACATGTACATACACATACATATATACCTATATAAAAATAAGAAACTATTGGACTTGCTCAGGTGTTCTGCAGTGTTTGGAGAGCTTCATTTCTACACTGCAGGAGAGATTGGCTGCAAATTCAAATACATTTCTCTGCTGTAACACCATGTCAATTTTTCATCATCTCAGAGGCCCTTGTCATAGAAAAATGGATAATTTTAAATCAATCCAAGGTTAAGTTAAACACCTGGACGTAAATGTGGCAAGGAGTAAAAAGCAAAGAACCAGTTACTTCCAATGCAAAGCAGTGACTTTGGGGGTATTCAGGATGTTGAATTTGAGAACATCTCTGGCCTCTCTAGGGAAGTATATGGCTCCTAAAAATAAAAATTCCCTCAGTAACTGTGAATATTTCCACACTGAAAGGCAGTGAGATGGATCACTGTGCTCCTCAGCCGTTCTCTTCTATGGCCATGGGGGGCAGCTGGGAGGTTGAGCATCCCTGAGATGAAATTGGGCTGCTGGCTCCAAACCCAGCAGTGCCAAGCTGAACCCAGCCCTTCAACAGCAGCCAGATTCCAGCCCAGCACAACCAGCCTGCAAGCACCTAGTTCCCCTCTCCCTCTCCTCTGTCTGCTTTGGCCAAAGTTTCTGGCAGCAACATTCCTGATTTCTCCACTTCCAACCCCAGCATGCCCTTCTGGTTCAGCTCGGCTGCAATTCTTGGGAGAACTAACAAGTTCTCCCAGGATCTGTCCCAATGCCTTCCCCAGAGGGCAACAGCTGACCCAATAGCCACCTGGAAGGCACTGGGTGTGAACTACAGCACTGTTTGTCATCCTCAGAGAGTGGGTTAGGGCATCCCATCTTCCCAGTCCCAACTTCCCCTCTGCCCATGTACACCCACAGCATCACAACCATCAATTTCCCAAGCAGCAAGTCCACCCCAAAGCTGACAGATCCCTCCCTCTGCTCCTTCTTGTTTATTCCTCAGCCCCTCTTCATCTCCATTCAGGTCCCCGAGTGCCAGGTCAGCAGTTGGGATGCAGAAAGCCCAGCCCTCTTTGTGCCACCAAAGTCCTGGAGAGCAACATTCCAGATGAAGATCAAGTCTCCATTGCCTTGGGAAGGCAACCTCAAGTAGGGGTAAGCCAAAACCACAGTGAGCGATTTACTACTGCCTTCCCCTCTGGCATTCCCCCTTCTCCAGGTCTAATATTCCTGTGCTGTCTCCCTGCAGACACCATCGTTTCAAGCCAGGAATTATTACAGGTATTATAGTTTTGGTTGTATTGTAAAGTGTTGAAAGGTAGGAAATAAAAGCTATTAAAAACAGTCAAAGAGTGGAAAGACTGTGTCAACTAGATTTGCAGGAGTGATAAGCAGTTTTGCTTGTTGTCCCTCCATACGAAATTCTGCACGTGGCACAGCCTGGAAAGTACAAAAAGGGGAACACAAACCAAATGATCCCACTGCTGCCTGTGTCCACCTTGGAAAATATGAAAAAAAAAGGTCTTATGATGGGATAACAAAGCCTGAGATACGGACCTCATCAACCTGCAGCTGAGTAAAACATTAAACGCCTCCGATAAGAAAAGGCTGTGAGGAATTAGTTATACATCACCACCACCTGCTGGGTATCCTCAGCTACCACCATCCTGCCAAACAAGGTCACCCCAAAAAGTGTGAGGAACCCCCCAAAAGCAGCTGCCTACCTCTCTGGCAGGTATCACAATGCAAGAAGAGTGGTCTCCTGTTGGCAGCCTGCAAGCATCAGGATTCTAAAAGTGTGTGTGAAGCCAATCTCTTTTGTTAATGCATGAATCCCAGGCAAAAATAACAGGCAGCTAGTGGAGGATGGAATTAATAAAGAGTTAAAGAAAGGTAAAATAATTAGGGTCCTGCTCGTGGGGCATATGGAGAATGGGGCTTGTCAGAGCAGCTTGCTCTAATTTTTCATGGAGATTACGAATTTCAGTGGAGAGAGATAATAGCGTTGCTCTAACGTACTTAGGCTCTTGTAAACCATTTGATCTGCCCCTGCCTGACACTCTGATTAATAAACCAGAGCAACAGCAAATCGACATGCCACATGAGATGTGCAGAAAAGCAGAAAATGAGGACATCCAAATGGGATTAAAGAAGGGAGACAACCCCCAAGAGAGTGTTTCCTGGGGCATCCCCAGCTCCCATCCATCACATGTGCACATATGGGACACAGGCAAGAAGGTGTAACCCTCCTGGAAGTGAGGATGGTTTGGGCTGTACTGACCATATGGGAGCCCTGGCTGGGGGCAGCATCTCTGCAGAGCATCTGGATGCTATTCTATGGGATGTTCAGCTCAATCCTTGGGCCATTGGAGCTGAAAAGCTTATTCCAACCCTGAGCATAAGGCAGAATCATGCCAGAGCAGAGGCAGACTGTGTTTCTCCAGCCCCAATGAGAATTTTCCAGGACTTGGGTATGGGGGATGCACCAATGTGAGACCCTCCCAGGAAAAGCATAGTGGATCACACTCAGCACCTCTCCCTGCTGTCCCTTCACAAATCCAAATCCTCCTGCCTCAAAGGACTTCAAATAGTAACTAGTAGTGGCTGCTTTTGAAGGTTTATACTAAGGCCTCACTGACGGGCTGCCCTCCTTCCTCAGAAGGCTACATAGAATGTGATAAAAGGATGAAAGATGATAAAGAGCTGATTAGGAAAAATCGGGGAGTGCTGTGCTGGAGATCTGGGCTGTCCCATCACATCTCCCTTTCCTTGCTAGCTTGCAGCACTTGGCTTCATACCAGAGCTGTCCTCATCATCTTGGTCATTAGATCCCCAGATCCTGGCACCAAATTTCCCATGCTACCCCAAACATCCTCCCCAGACTGCTGGAGAAATCCCAAAACCAAGTTCTCCCCCCCACCACTGCTCTCATGGCCCCACCACTTCCCCTTTCCCTTGGGAAGGGCCAGGCACTTTGGACAGAAATGCTTTTTCATCCAGAAAATGCCAGTTCATCAGAACACTTCATAAGAAAAGGTCATTACAGAGAAATTTCTCTTTCCAAAAACCTTCTAGGGGGAAGAAAGAAAAAAAAGAAAGACATGCAATGTTTTAGCTATCCTGTTTCCACTACTTTAAATGAAAAATAAATCTTTTCTCCCCCACCCTGCCCAGGTGCCAAATGACTTCATTTGGAAATGCAAGATCGTTATCTTCCTTCAGAAAAAAAAATCAAATCAAAAAGGGTGAAATCAAAAGAAAATCTCTGGAAAAAGTTGAAGTGAAACACTCCACTGAATCCAACACAGCAAGCGGGAGCTGGACTGCACTCTGCCAGGTTCCCTGGGATGGCTTTCATTCCAGCTAGGGGCAGGGATTATTCCCGAGTCTTGACAAGAATCCCAGGACAGTGGAGCTGGTTCCCATGCCCCAAAGCACAGGCATTGAAGGACATGGTGACATGGCCAAACATCTTACAGACCATGAGCTTGCCAGCAGCAGAGACCTCAGAACCTGTGACATGTCAGAGCAGCAGAGCTTCGTAGGCTGAAGGTGGTGATGGGGCAGAGGGACCTGCAAGGGAACAGATCTCAATGGGGTGCAGCCCAGCCCAGAGGGAAGAGTGGGAAGCAGAGGGCTGCTGTTTCTCTTGCAGCCTCCACACACACACATGCTTGCAGTCCCACAACATCATCCCCAGCCCTCAGCTGTTACAGTTTAGGCTGCATAGGGAGGGGGAATGCCAGCAATCAGGCATCCAGAAGGGAATCCAGGCCCGGCTCAATATTGAAAGAAGAAGGGATTTGAAAGGAGCACACTCATTTCCCTGTTTCGTCCTTTGCCAAGAAAATTGGGGGGGGAGATGGAGGAAAGGGTGAAGGGGTGGGGGGAACAGTGGAAAAAATGTCTTGGCTTGGCCCTCTCTGCCTTTTATCTCATGGGCAGCCTGCCGAGACAGGGTCTTCCCCCCGCTGAGCCCATTGGCAGATCAAATGAAAGGAGAGAAGAGTTATAACCCCCCTTGCTGCAGCCCCCTCCCCTCAAGGAAAAGGAAAGAAGGAAAGAGCAAATAGCTCTGTGATGCCAACACTTCCCACCCCAGCTGGATGGGAAACTGTAAAAAGTCAGCTCCTCGGCATCCGTGAGGGGCCAGGAGGTGTCTTCCCCAAACCTCAAAAGGAACCTCAGAGACATACAGATGTAGTTAGAGGGTAGGGTGTGTCCCCATGGGGGGTACAGAAATGCTCTATGGCCTTGAAGCAGCAGGGAAGGCCCAGCAAGCATCTCCCCAGGGTCCTACTGTGACAGTTCCTCCATCATGCTAGACCTTTCAGAGCCAGCTTCAAGCAAATAGCTTAATTAAATGCCTTTATTCCAAGGACTCCCTCTGTGTGTTTGTGTATTTGTGGATTAGCAGTTAATACACTAAGAAGCTTTATTGTAACTAAATTGATTTCTTCGCCTTTTTTTTCCTTCCTTCTGTATGCTTTTCTTTTCCCTCTTCCCACTCACCAGAGTGTTGTCCCTTGTCACAGGGTTTCCCATGAGGATCCTCACCTTCACTGCCGGATAGCGCCGACAAAGGTGAGAACCTACAAGAACCTACTTGGTGAGATCTGAGGGACTAGTGTTATCAAAGGCCTTATTTTGTTAGGGTGGACAGGTAAATAAATGAGCATTGACTGTGTTACTGTATAGGGGAGAAGAGATTCATTCCAGCTGTGAATGGGGTGCTTGCCTTGACAGGAACAGTGGGAACAGGTAGATTGGGGAAAAATTCTCCAGCCATTCCCAGTCCAAGGAGATCGCATTTTCCAAGGTAATGAGGCCACAAAGTCCAAGAGGGAAACCTCAACTCCAGATCCCTCAACTTGCAGAACCCTGAGGTTTGCTGGCAGGGTCTGTACAATCCCACCATCTTTTTCTTTTCACTGCAATTCAACTTCTCCACATTATAATTAAATTTTTACCAGCCTGTAGCATGCTAGCCCCATGCTTAACTCAAAGGCTATAACTGCAACATATCCATGTGGGATTATGATGGATGAATTCCAGACTTCACTAGCCCATTGCCCAGTATCTCCAGACCACTCCAAAAGCTCATGGTGTTCACAGCTTCTTACTGTGGTTAATTAAAAAAATAATTTATGTTGATAAATGCAGTCACTACCCAAGTTGGAACCTGGACATTCCTCTGGCCTTCCCAGGATGGGTACAGACCTGTGCTGCACTTTTCTCATTCTCCCTTTCCCTTTTCCCTTCCCCTTCTTCCTTCTTTACAGCCTGCCTGCCTGCTCCTTCTGCTTTCCCTCCTTCTCTCTGTCTTCCCTTCTCTCTCCCTCTCCCCTTCTCCTCTCTCTCTCTTTCCCAATGCCCCCTTGTGCTTGGACAGGCTGGCAGGGTTGACCTCTCCCCTTTCCCTCCCTGGGCAGCGGGAACTGAAGCCATAATTAAATTTGGCTGGGAGGAATGTGCATCAAAAGGCAGTTAAAAAAGAAAGAAACGAGGGTACCTGTGGGATTACGTGAGCCAGAAAAATGCAAAGCCGGCTTCCAGCCGCTCATAAAATAGATGCTGTCTCCTTTCACATTGGCAGGGTTTGGCTGAACACAAAAGGCTAGGAAGAGGATTTTTATGGGAGTTATTTATAGCCTGGATGAATAGTGGTCTGTCTGTTGGTGTGTTTCTGCCTCTCAGTGTGTGCTGAGGGTGTCAGCCTTGCCAGGTGACATCACACTGGATTTGGGGTGCCATCTCTAAACCTGGATATAGCCCTGAGACCCAGGCAGACCTTCCTGCAGGAACAGGGGTGACAGCAAATGAGGAGAAATCAGGATGAGAAAGGAAGGGAGGAAGCAGCTAAGGGCAGCTGCTGCTTGCCCTCCCAGCAGCTTCACCTTGGCCAATGTCACCATGCACGTGTGTGGGGACAAGCAACAGGCTGTTCCAGCCCAAGAGCCACCACTTCAGGACCTTCCACAGGATATCCATTGTTCCCTCCCTAACACCTTCACTTCTAGCCTGGCTGTTTTTCCTCTTTCCTGGTTTGATAGAGATATCTGACAAGCCTTCCCCCCGCATTTTCACCAAAAGCCAAAGCAAAGATTCATCTCTTTGTGAACAAGATTAGTTTAAAATCATCCCCAAACTCCATGCAAAGCTCAAAAGTTGGCACTTCAAGAAGCATATTCATTAAATAAAGGGGAAGAGAAAAAGAAAAGGCAGAGAGGAGGGGGAAGAAAAAAAAGATTACCTTGCTGAATTAATCAGGCTTCACTGTAATGTTCAGCCTCAGATTTTATTTCCTGTAATAAGCCCATTAATACGGGTGTCTATAGCAGGGGGCTTTTAGCAGCAGGCACCATTAGTGTAACGAGGAAGGGCTAATAGAGTTTTATTGGAATTTTTACTCCGACATCACAGCCTTTTAAAACAGCTGTCTCAATAGGCATTATTATTCTGATTAACATTTAGACAGCACAAATCATAGTGATGCCCTTGGTGTCCCGCAGGTTTTATCATAATCATTCCAAGTTCCTGATGTGTCGGCTAGTCCTTTTGGGGGTGGGGGAAATTTCAGACCCCAGCAGAGGCTGCAGGGGTCATTTCTCCTGTGCCAATGTATCATCTACGTCTGAGGCGACCTGATGGACGGTGATGGAGCAGGGTCCTGCTGTTACCAAAGAGCAGTGGAAGCAGCTGGAACCAGATGGACGCTTTTTGAGGGTTTCTCACTCCAAGGGGGAAATGAAAGTAGAATAGGAAGGGTTAAAAAGCAAGCCGGCATCCTGGAGACCAATCCTGGCTTTGTTCTCACTCTGCTACTTGCACATCTAAGAATTAAAGATTGAATTTTTAAAATTAAATATATTTTCATTGTGTAAATTAAATATTGAGCCAACAGTTTGGGTGAATAAAACAGGGGTTTGCTGCACAGCATTGTTTTGGGGTAGCAGTCAGCCCTAGGGCTGGGAAACATTTTCCTCACATCTGCAAGACCTGTAGCAGATGGGATGGAGCCAGGTCCAAGCTGGAGGCACCACAAGGGTGTCACACTGTGGGAGTCCCAAGAATCCTCTTAAAGCCCAGCTGGTGGGGTCCAGTCTCTGTGTAATTGATCCTATTTGAGCCATAGGGAAACTGAGGACAGCACGGGAGTCCTGTCTCTCAGCCCAAGCACAAGACCATGAGGGAGTGGATGAGCTGCCACGGGCTACAGACAAATGTGGGCAAAATAATGATAAGATTAAACACCAAAAGCAAACACGCTGCAAATGGACTTTTGGCTTTTATTTGTCAAGTTTTGTTTCACAAGGGTAATTTCTGAGGACATTTTGTTGTGGTCATGCATGTCAGTGTGCATGGGGAACAGCAGCTGGTTCATCCCCACTCCAGCCATATCCTGCAGGGCTTAAAACACCCTGGGTACACTGAAGCAGGTGGTTTGTCTTGGAGCTGGGTGAGGGAGCCTCAGGGCACCAGGAAGGCTGGAGACATAATAATTACTTTCTTATTAGTATCTAAATAGTATATCTCCACTTCCTCTCCTTTCCCAGGAGTCACCTCATGTCTAGGCAAACCCAGGGGGATGATTTTACACCCCTGATCCATCCTAGTGTTGCAATGGCTCCCCACTCTCAGGGATTTGCTGTAGACTCCTCAAAATTGCTGATGATAATTAGCAAATATTTACAGATTTCTTCTGTGGAACATCAGAATGAAGGGAGATCCCTCCTTGGGGGCAGGCACAGATGTCTGTGAGCTTTCACAGCTGGCTCCAGCAGCAGGGGTGTGCTAGACACATCCACTCTCAGCCGTGCCAGATTCTGGGTGCTGCAAGGGCTCCTGCCTTCTCCCAACATCTCCACTGCTGGTGGATAACCCCCTTTTGTGATCAAGCATTTTGGCAGCCTCGAGCTCAGACCAGTTCCTTGCCCTCCCATCCACACCTGCTCACCTCCTTCTCCAGCTAGTTGTGTTTGGGTTGAATCCAGTGGAAATCTGGACTCTCCTGCTGTTTCTCTTGCTCTAAACAGAGGCCATTGACTCCAGGATGGGGAAAGCCACTGCCTAGTGACCACGTGGATGATGCAGTGTGACAGTACTTAATTACCTGCATGTATCAGATGATTAACAAACTAAATTTCACCCTTGGGTCTGCTGTCTGAAAATCCATGGAGAGCTTGGCAGGCAACATCCAGATATCCTATTGTGTCCACCTGGGACCAGCAGCCCTCCCACAACACATGGTCCCTAAGGGCTCTGAAAATGCCTTGCAGGGAGGAGTCAGTGACCATCAGCAGAGGAAAAAACACCAGCTGTCTGAGACATGAGCAAGTCACCTCTAAAATTGTTTCCTGCTGGTCTCAACCCTTTGGAAAGTCCTGTCAAGGCAGCTGCCAGGCCCAGGGCAGATGCACTACACGGCCCAGACAAGCTGAGTCCTGTTTGTTGCCCCAGTTGCTCCCACGATCCTGTGTGTACAGCTAAGACAAGACTTAAAAAGGGCCATTCTCCTGGCACAGCAGACCTCCTTGATGCACAGAGCCACCTACTGCAGGGCACCAGGGTGTTCAGCATCTGCTTAAAAGTTTTAATCATTTCCATTATAAAGGCCTGATGGTGTCTTTTAGGTAGAAATGGGAGGGATTTAGCCTTCTCTCCCCTCTCTGTTTCCCACTCTCCCCTTATGCCTTTCTCTCCTCCTTTCTCCATTTCTTCTTTTCTTTCATCCTTCTTGTCTTCCTCCCTTTCCTTCTCTTCTTTCTCCCCAAAAATGTACTAATTTCTTCCTTATTGCATTGACAAAACCCCCACTCAGTCACAGGCAGCAGCAGGCAAGGAGAAATTCAATGATAAAGGCAAAAACAACAGTAAAACTGGAATGAAATGACAGCCATAAACCTGGTACTAGGAGGAACAGTAAAACTGCAGTTTGGCAGGAGCCAGCAGGCCTGGACTAATAACTGAGTTTTTTCTGATTAAAACACTCTGGTCACAGATTAACTTCCTTTGCTCAATATTTATTGTCTCACCCATGCAGAAAGGCAGGGAGGAGAGGAAGAGGGGTGGGTAGGACTGAAGACTCGGGATCTGCAGCATGTCTGCAGCAATCCAGCCTTTGGCAGCTGCCGAGGACATGGACACCTAACCAAAGGTGATGAACACGCTTCCAGCAGTTGCCCTCTTAAATTAATTGCTTGTGCCAAATGGTGTCTGTGCACCAGGGCAGCATCCTGGACTAGCATCCCAGGATTCACGGGTGGCTGCAGAAGGAGTCAATGCCAAAGCTTGGGGTGTTCTGGGTCTCCCAGACCTTCAGGACAGGCATGACAAGGGAGACAGCCACTGCTACAAGCTGAGAAAGTACATTGGTTTGTCCAGCCAAGACAAAACCCCATGAGTTTTAGGAAGCCATCTCCCTTGGCAGATGGACCCATTTCTTTCTTGGCATCAGAAAACAAGATGGAATTGAAAATAAATTCCTGGCCATCCCCCCCTCAAACATCTCTACATACCCTGAGATTAGCTCAGTTGGTTAAACCATGTTCTTAATAAGACCAAGTTTGTGGGTTTGACCCTTGTATGGACCATTCACTGGACAGGTGGACTCAGTAACGTGGGAACAAGTCTGCTTGGCTACACCAGCTGTCCACTTGGTGAGGACAGAAAAACATCTCTGGCCTTGAAGCCTGTGTTTTGAGAGAGAGTGTGAGGAGGCATGGATGGTGGTATGTGTGACAAGGTGGCCACCAACTGCATGAGAAAGTGAGCATGTGAAGTCAAAACATGGAGTTGCACAGTCATAAGAATTCTAACCAGTTATGCGGCAACAGCAAGAACTGTTTTACAAAGACCTTGATAAAAGGAGACACAGAACAAAGGCTGAAGGAGACACAAAAGACAAGCGTGAAATCCCCAATTCTGTTTGTGTGCATGCAGCCTCATTAGTCCATCACCAATAGATAATTAATTTTGCCAATAATTAATTACCCCAATAATGAGTGACCCTGATACAATGGTTCTTGTGGATCTCTTCCAACTCGGAATGTTCTGTGATTCTGAGATCTCTAAAACCCCCACTGGGCTTATCCCTTGCTCCTTGCAGAGCACAGGACATGTCAGCCCAGCGCAGAAGCACTGTGCCCCTTTCCTCATCCCTCACAGACCTATTAATACAACACAGAGGGTGCAAACACCCCCATAAGACCTTGATGCATTTTTAATTCATCTCAGCTCCTCTCGCTCTCCCCATCACCTACTCACTGTTTCAAAGAAGTTGAGGGCAGGGATCGAAGAGGATGCACCTGCCCTGATGCTGAGGGATGAGAATTTAGGACAAGGATGACTCAATCATAGGGACACTTTTCCCAGGATCTCTGACAGCTCCCCTGCAGAAATGAAATGGCGTTGAGGAATATCCCTACAGCAGATCCTCAGTATCCCTCTGATGCTCCCAGGTCAAGAGCAACAGCCAAGTACCTCGCAGCCCCTCCACTCCCCCATCCCCCATCCAGTTACACTTTTTTAATCTCCCTGCCATAAATCACTTTTTAATTACAACTGGACTGTAACTACTAAAATATAAAAGGCTTCAGGGCTTTACAGCACATTAGCGGTGGTTCCATGAATTGCAATGCCCTTCCATCCATGGCTGCTCTGTTTGCACCAGCTTGATGCCTCCCTGTGCCACAGGAAAGGCTCATTGCTCCTTCCAGCCTTTCACATCCTTATGCACAAGCTAAAAACAGCAGGGCCAGAGGAGGTGAATCTGTTCTGAGGAAGTGGGGAGCTCAGTGTAGCCAGGGTGCAGCTCTCACAGCTGGCTGTACCCCCTGCTCCTCCTGTAACTGCTGCCAACTTAACAGTGTTTCAGATTTGAGGGGCAGGATAAAAAAAGAAAGAATAAACCAATCCTCAGGCCAACTTAGTTTGTTTGGTTTTTTTTAGGAGCAGCTCACCTCCAGCAGCCACTACCTGCAGCAGAGGGCATCCCAGCACGGGTACTGGCACTCCTCAGCACGCACTGCCTCCCCAGCCTCCATTCTAAATCACAGCACAACAAACAGGCTGTTCATTAGGTGCTGTTTAATTAAGCAATACGGATCCTGCCTCCATATTTACAATCCCAGTGGCTCTGATTTATTGGAGAGAGTCTCGTTCCTAAGGACGGCGACTGTAAAGTTTAATACCGCTTGACTTAACTGCGAGTTTCATTTACAGCTGCGGGCCGAGGCGCGGCAGCCCAGCCTGGGAGCCCGTTGGCCATTAAATCAGAGCTAACTGTGCGTGCAGGGAGATGACTAGCTTCGTTACAACCGGTTCAGCGGCTAATTACCCCAATCTGGATTGCCACATTTAAGTCAATTTGTTGCCGCTTTTCCAGGACCCTGGAGAAACGCGGGAGTTCGCAGGTTGGCGCGAAGGCACCTGTTGCAAGCAGAAGGGATGAGAGCTGCGATAGGGATGGTCACAGAGCCCAGATAGACAAGCCTTTACCCAGGAGGGAAGAATTCAATATGCAAGAGGCCGGATTCCAAGCTGGACAGCCCATATGCCACGTGCAGGGGGTGCTGTGTACAATGATGGCTCCAACCTCAAGAGTTACCCAGTGGCTCCTCCCTAAACCCTACGGGGACTTGGGTGTGGGATGATTTGTGGCCTCCGGTAGCAGGCAATCAGACAGGATAGGATCAACACATAGGAGGACATCCTACATGAGAGCCAGTGCTCTGAGCAACATGCAGACCGGGGCCCGCCGTCTGCCCCAGCCTCGTGGATAGGAATGGGGGAGCAAAGCACAGATGGGCTGGAAGAACACAACCCTCCCCACAAAGTGTTGTCTTGCAGGAGGGAGAACTGTATTTCTCTCCTTGCAAGATATTTCTAGTCATCATGAGCTCACTCACAAACTTGACAACGATGGAGGTCTCATTACAAGTTGTGAGAATGGCTCTTTAATGACAAAAACGATTTGCACAAAGATGCAAATGTGGTAGGTAAGTAGATGATAGACAGGTAGTGCACAGCATCCCCCCACATTACCTGTGGTGGCATCACTTTCCATGACCTACCCCTGCACAGCCCCAGCGCTTTCCTGGAGGGAGAGACTTCAAGGGAGGAAAGCACAGACAGGTGAATGCAGCTTCCCTCAGCTCAGCCCAGGGACTGGCCTGCCACTATCCTACACCATGGGAGGGCACAAGGAAGGGAAAAGGGGGTAGAAGCACCACAAAAAGAGCTGGATCCCCTGGCAGCCCCAGGGGCTAGTGACGAACTAGCCACTGGCTGCATTCCGACAGCCCCAGTACCTGCAGCAGGCAACATGAGGCCTGCAGCCTGGCAGTCCCAGCCAGAAAGGATTAAGAGAAGAAGCTTCAGAGTTGAGCATCCCAGCTAGTAGCCTCCATACAGCAAGTTCGCTGGGACTCAGCCCTCTCCTAGGAGCTGGCTAAGCCTTGGACTGCCTCCATTCCTCCCTGCTTCCTAGTCCTTCCCAAGCGTGTAGCACTTAGAGGCAGACTCAGAGCTCCCCCCAGGGAGGAAGAGGAGGCAGCACACAGGCAGCAGGGACAGAAGCAAGAGGCACCGGAGTGCCAGCACATGCCCTGCAGCCCCCAGTGCTATGCCCCACCCAGTAGCTGGGTGTCCCCACCAGCGACCCCAAACCTCCCACGCAGGGCTGGGAGCCACACACGCACAGGCAGAGCCACTTTGCTTCCAGGTTTTATTGTCCGGGACAGGTATGTCCTTCCACAGGGCAGGGAAAAACTCCCAGTCCCACCAATGAGACTGGACTGGTAAGGAGTGGTGATAGGAGCACGCTGAGGAGGCAGAAGACAAAGCCTTGGACTGTGAAAGAAACAAGGACCAGCACCACCTATGTGACGATCCCACATGATTAGACCTAGAGTACCTGAAACAGGCAAAACCAGTCCCAAAATCCAGCCCAGCTGTGATAAGCCTCAGGAGAATGTGAGAGCTCAGGGGGCATACAAGTGACATGAGTTCCCAGACCTCAGCTCTCAACTCTCCCAGATGGCTCATAGAATGACAGAATCATTGCCCTCTAGCATTAACCCAGCACTGCCAATGCCGCCACTAACCATGTCCCCAGATGCCACATCTACATGTTTTTTGAATACTTCCAGGAACAGTGTTTCCACCACTTCCCTGGGCAGCCTGTACCAATGCTTGACCATCCTGTCAGTGAAGAAACTTTTACCAACATCCAACCTAAACTTCACCTGGCACAACTTGAGGCTGTTTCCTCTTGTCCTATCGCTTGTTACCTGGGAGAAAAGGCTGACCCTACCACCTGGCTAAAACCTCCTTTCAGGTAGTTGTAGAGAGGGATGAGGCTCCCCTCATACTCACGTCTGAGGACTGGCTCTGCTGCTCCCCATTCACACCTCTTTGGCCCTCTGCTTGTAGTGCACCTCGGGGAGGCTCCTCAGGCGCTCAGCCGCCTGTGGGGCACAGCACAAAGGGCAGCCAGTGGCTGGTTAAGGATCAGCCCCTGCACACAACCCCCTGGCTCCCCCAGTCCCCATGAGCTGTGCTTACCTGCTCTGGGGTAAGGTCCCTCTGTACCTGTGCCAGCATCTCATATCCCACCATGAACTTGCGGACAGTGGCAGAGCGGAGCAATGGGGGATAGTAGTGGGCATGGAGCTGCCAGTGCCTGCAGTCCTCTTCCAGGTAGGGGCCCGTGGGGGCTCCTGCCGCAGGTGCAGATGCCATGTGAGGTGCAGGGAGGGAATGGGTGCACGAATGAGAGGGTTATGGGGGTCCCCCAGCTGCACCACTCACCATGCCAGCCCATGGAGTAGGGGAATGAGACTTCAAAGAGGTTGTCGTACTTGATGAGCAGTCTCTGCATGATGGAGGCCAGGCCTACAGAAGAATATCATCCTGAGCTGGCAAACCCCCTCTGAGGGCAGGCAGCATGACAGGCATGAGGAGTGTCACCCTCAGCACCTCTCCCTGGGTGCATATCAGTGACAGACAAGAGAGTTGCACTTGGTAATTCACCTCCACCCAACCCACTCAGACAGCACAAGAAACACAGGAGAAGCTCCCCCAAAAGAGGGGAGCACCTTGTGCTTCATTAACCCAGAAAGGACTCTAGTCCTACCAGCAGTACTGCCTGTGCCTGGACACCATCTCCTGCTGTGGCAAAACAGGGGTGTCAGTCCCCTCCTCAGCCAAGCCCAGTGGCCCCACACCCCAAGGAGTCGTAAGCCCTCCAGCACCAGCATGGCTGCCACAGAGCCGCCTCCCAACAAAGGTCAAGCCCAAAGGACATTAGACAGAGGCTAACAAGGTTCAGAGTCACTCACTGTCCCTCTCGCCCTCACTGAGGTCCTGGAGGCGGCAGACATGGCGGCGGGGCAGAAGCAGGGTCTGGTAGGGCCAGGTGGCCCAGTAAGGCACCACAACCAGCCAGTCCGCATTCTCCACCACCAGCCGTTCCTGCAGGACACGGCACTTGATGAGGACACGTACAGTCCCAACGCCTCAAGGAACTCCTGAGCACTCCCAGGGCCCAGCTCTTGAGAGCTGGGGAGCCCGCCATGGCACGTATGCAGCTGCCAGGGAGGTCATACGGACAATAACCATGTCCTGACCTTACGGCGAGCCTCCTGCTCAGCGTACTCCAGCAGCATGGGCACGCCATGCTGGCTCAGGTGCTGACGCTGGGTCCGGTCCTCCAGGCGCGCTTCGTTTGGGAGGAAGCTGCTGGCCCACACCTGGGAGTGAAATTGGAACACAGGGCTGGGATACTCCCACCCCGCCCCTGCAAGGGTCCGCCCCTCCGCAAGGGTACCCCCCCAACTAATCCCGCCGCCCATCTGCAGGTCCCTGCTGCCACCAGGCGGAGGGTCCAGCACATGGCAGTCACAAGGGACTATGCCCAGGACGGGAGATGATGGCACAGGCATGGGGGGTATCCTCACTGCAAAAAGCTTCGGGACCAGGCTGGGGGTATTGTCGCTCACATCTTCCCCCCGGGTTTGTTGTAGGGTCTCCCACAGGGACTCGCGGTTTAGCCAGGTCACATGTGGGACAGCCTCACCTGGCAGTGGGGGTGCGGGTTGGAGCAGCCCATCATCGCTCCCTTGTTCTCGAAGATCTACAGAGGAAGAGATGCATCCAGCAGATTCCAGCCAAAGGATCCTCACTGCGGTCTGCCGTGGTGCCCCCAGCACAGAAGGGAAGCATCCACAGGACGACAGAGCCTCACATCCACAGGGAAAGGCTCAGCAGGGCACGAAGTAGGGGTAGTGGACCTACACACAACTAGGAAGGTCCCAACCCCAAGGTGCTGCCAGCGCTGGCCCCCCACCCTCAACCACAAAAGAGCCACACCTGCACCCAGGGGTAGGAAGCGCCCAGCTCAGTCGCCAGTTCTGCCCACGCATTGATGACAGCCCGGATCTCTGCCAGGGACATGAGGGGCAGCGTCAGGTCCGACCAGGGGTGGAAGCACATCACCTTGCTGTGAAGGAAACGCATCTGTGTGGCTGGGACTGTGGGTGTGGAGACCCTCATGGCCCTGCTGGGTGCAGTAGAACAAGAGACAGGGACAAGACCCCCAAAAGAGAGCAGATGTGCCCAGAACGGGCACCACAGGAGTGGAGCAGGCTCAGTCCACACCATCTCACGGGTCCTGGACAAATTGTGTCCGAGATTCCCTGGAGCCACGGAGGTACTTACCACACACCCCGGGCTGGGGCAGCTCGAAACAAGGGGTGATCACTGTCATCTGGGGAAGGACAGAAAGTAGGGAAGAAGGTGCTGGGGCAGCACCTATGCTTATCTAGGGCATCCTGCAGGCCTTCCAAGACCCGACTCTAGGGCTCCCCGGCAGCCTGCTCTACTCAAGAAGTTACCAGGCTCTGGAGCATCGGGCTGCAGAGCAGGGAAGTCATTTGGGAAGACAAAAGTGCTCTCGTACTGGGGGTTCACCTGCCGGGGAGAGAGACGGAATCAGAGTGGGAGAGACCGGCAAGGGGAGTCCGGATCCCTGGGTCCCCAGTGGTACCTCGCCGTTCGCCCGGGTAGCCCCAGGACAGAGCGGGTTGTTGGGGTCCCAGCGGGGAACGTCCTCGGGAGGCGGCTTCTCCAGCTGCCCCTGCCAGGGGCGCTTCACCCGGTGGGCCGACACCAGCACCCAGTCATCCCGTAGAGGGTTGTAACGAACGTGCTGGTGCTCTGCGGGTGCGGAAGAGGGGCATCAGGGAGGGACGCGGGGTGCAGATCCCCCCCCACGGAGGGGTTACACGCC